>WEIT01017354.1:57282-78059 GCA_013389985.1 Dryoscopus gambensis | reverse complement strand
TTTTAACCCTATATTATCAATCACACAATAGACCAGGCATTTCTATACTGGATAATAAGGTGCATGTTTATTCTTGCTAAAAATTATGTTCAAGACTGCACAAATTAGTAAAAAATATTCTAAAAGGAAATTATGTTTCTCAAAAATGAGACTCATATACAGCAAGCATTTTTTTCATTCACAAAAACCCCACACTATTTTTATAATATATTGAGGATTTTTATTTTTAAAAGTATAAATTAGCATAACAAGTGTTTTAGTAGATAACTACTTCTTACTGACTAACTATGGTTGCTAAAGTTGCAATTCATATTGTTATTTTGTGATGGGAGTTATAAATCCACATTATTTCCAATGAAATTAATATTGATTGTACTTGGCCATATTTGTACATTCCTGTAATTACAGCCACTGCTCATACAGTATAGATATTTGGTCTAGCAAGGCTTCCAAAATACATCCTAGCAAGAAAGAAAAAGAGTTGGATTTTTGTGAAAAATTGTCAAGCTCCTAATACATTAAATTGAAACAAGAATTAGCTCTTATCAGCAGCCAGTGGAACCATTTATATTTTTAGATAGGTCAAAATTTTAAAAGCATTCAATGCCTATGAGGCCAAAGACAAAAACTTCCATGTTTTCCATGTATCAAAATCCCTACAGAAGCACAAACGTGTTCCTTGCAAGATCAGACAGATGCTGTCCAAAATTTACCCTAGTTTTATCAGTTTGTTGCTGGTCAGCACTAAGCAGCAGTAAAGAACCTAGTAAAAATCATGCTATTTTTAGTCTGAGGAACCTAGTAAAAATCATGGTATTTTTAGTCTAAGGGGGTCACAGCTCTGCCAAATCCATCCCTGGAGGTCACAAAACCCCTGGGCAAGAAGATGTTTCCTGAGGACCCCTGAATGGAAGCTCTTCTTGCAATAAGTGAATGGTGATAGCATGACTTCAAAAACCCTAAATTAGATTTTCAGAATTTGACTGCCAAACTCTGTGGTAGATAGTTCTGTCAAATTTTTCACAAAAATTATAATTCTGTTGTGACATGTTCCATAACTGAAAAGCTGTTGTCTAAGTTGGGAACAGGAATTTCCATTCTCTCCACAGATTAAAATTATCTACACTTTAAAAAGTATATATATATAAAAGGATATTTAGTACTGATTTTTACTCATGTAATCTGAGCTATGCATATCCCCCAGACATCTTTAAAAGATTTCTTATGTAGAAAAGAAAAGGAGGGGAGATTTATGAGAAGGAATTCTGTGTTACTGATTGACACAGGAATGAGCAAATCTGCTTATGATTTTCCTGAGTCATTGCCTTAGAGAAACCTAGGAACAAGGCTATGGAAAGCAGCTAGTCCATTATTGTGTTAACTCTTTTAACACTTTTCTTCTAACTATTGATTTTTAAGATTTTTCAAAATACATAAACAATTAATCAATCTGTGAGTCTTCATAATTATTCTGAGTGATCAATATGTTTCCTCAGTTTTTCATATAGAACAGAATGTGCCTCCATAACAGAGCCTGTGTTGAAGAACTAAAAACAAAAAATTCCCAAATTTTTAAAAGTCATGCTGAAGGAGTAAGTCTATGAAACACTGGAGTAGTTAACTTTGCATTTAGGTGTACACAGAAAATTGATACCGTATGTGATGCTCTTTTTCTATTAAGAGCCTCAAGCTGTAGATCATCAAAACTCATTTTACAGAAAACTTACAAAATACAGTTTGACAGATTGATTCTTGTTAACAGTGAAAAGGTATTGCACATACTGACCTGAATTGATTTTGTTGGGTTTTTTTTATTCTTATAATAAGAACTAGATCATCACTTTTTATCTCCTGACATATGGGTATCAGAAGATTTACACTATTTGACAATGTCAAAGACTTTAACCAGCAGAATGCATAATGTCTGGCTCAATCAGAATTATTTTTCTTTAAATAAATATGTAAATACCAATAGGACACAAAAGAAATTAGCAGGAAATGCAAACTACTTCTGGTGGAAAAAAAACCCCCATGTGATTATTATCAATTTATACATAAAAGTTCTTCACTCTATAGCTCTGATCATCTACACCTCACTCCCTCCCAGTGAGGAACCAAGGGCTCTGCAGTGGTTTAAAACAAATGAGATTTTTTTAGGGGACGGTGATGTATATTTTTCAAAATGTGTTTTTACTAAATATTTATATAATTTTCATAGGTTCAAGATCAGGACTTTTTTCTTATTTAAGAATAAGGGTCATTAAGACACCTACCAAGAGTTCCACCAATGTCAAATGTATGTTTGAAATTAAATTTTTTCAGGAAGATTAGAGCATGAGCCACAACATTTATCAGTGTGACAAAGACACTGGTGAGACTGAATTTTTTGTAAATCATATGGCATACAGGATAAAAATATACAAATCTTCAAATCCTGTGGTTTATGAGAAAAAATAGATAATAAAAAATTTCCTGATCGCCACCTCTCCCTGAAAACAAACACCCTCAAGATTCAAATTCATCTTTAATCATGAAACTTGATGACAAACTTGAAAGTCATTACACAAATTAAAATGTCTTTGGTATCTATAGAATCGTAGAATAATTTAGATCAGAAAAAAACCTCTAAGGTCCTTGAGTCCAACTGATGCCGTTTTGGTTTTTCTACCATTTTTTCTTTTCTATATTCTCTATATCTTTTACACATATATTTAAGCTTTGTAGCTTCATACTGTAGCTTAGTTTCAACATTTTCCTAGGCAGAAAGACAAAACAAATTCCAGTATCCCTATGCTATCTTGGTTCTCCTTAGAAATCAAGGCTGAAACCCATTTTGTGAGACATGCTTTTGTAATCAGGGCCTGGACCTCACCCTATGGGTGGAGAATCTAGAAGGTACTAGATCTGGGGGAATTATTTCACCAAGTGAGTTCCTAACTGGGGGGTTCTTGTCAGATATGCTAATTTGCAGAATCTATAAAAATTGTACATGAGTCACCCGCAGTATGCACCTTCGACTTTTTCTACCTGGCAAATTTGTGCACCTGAGGATCCTCATATAAAGGTACTCTTTTATCACCCTAATTGTGTCTGACTCGTATTTTTAGGGCCAGAGAAAAAGGCATCACAACCATCAACCTAATACTACCAAGTCCCCCACTAAACACGGTCCTATCCTTTAAATATCACCAGGGATGGTGACTCAACCACTTCCCTGGGCAGCCTGTTCCAAAGCTGGATAACCCTGTCAGTGAAGACAGGTACCTTTCCAACTACTCTGCCCCCAGCCCGTAGAGCTATGCGGGGTTGTTGTGACCCACGTGCAGGACCCAGCATGTGGCCTTGTTGAACCTCACACAATTGGCCTTTGCCCATTGATCCAACCTGTCCAGATCCCTCTGTTGAGTCTTCCTACCCTCTGCCCTGGGTTACACCAAGTAGCACTGTTACGTTTTCTATGCTCTGCCTCAGCAGACTAGTTTTCAGTTTTATTCCTATCTCTGCTTTTCACTAGAAAAACAAACTAAAATAACATATTTACTAGTAGGTCAGTGAAAATCATCAGTATTATCAGTGTTGCTGCAGTTCAAACCATCTTTTCCCTAAGTAAATATTGCAATGCAGGGACTGAAAGGATCGTGCTGTTGCCTTGAAAGCAGTATAGTGGGGATGATTCATGGTGATTGATTGCATCTCCCACTATACTTTCTCCAGAGGCAAACCACTGTACAAGTCCATCTTCATTCTTTAAAATATTACCAGAAAATATTAGATGTTTTTATTATAGCAGTAATTCTATCAGGCTGCTACTATGCATGTTAAAGTCTGCATAGACAGTGTGCATGAATATTGTTGAGTTCAAACTGATACTAGTTACTGAAACATAACATTTGATGGAAGCAATTAAGAAAAAGGCTTTCTTAAAAAAATAAATGTAATATTCACTGTGTTACCACTGTGAAAACATTCCCTGAAGAAAATTGTTATAAAGGAACTAAGTATAGGAATGTGATTTCTTAAATAAAAGTCACTAACTGATCATCTACAATGGATGGTAATGTCAGTTGCTACCTTATGGACATAGAGCCATTGTGTGCTTCTTGTAAGATTTTAAATCCAAATAGTTAAATTCAGGTAAATACTTGTGTAAGGGTTCAAGTATAAAAACACCCCATCTGGATTTATGTTTCCATCTAAAGTCAATTCAGTATATTTTGAATAGAAACAACAATGTGTTGGTTTAATGCAGTTTAAGTAATTTGTTCTAATTAAATTCACATTAATTTCATTTTCCTGAATGTTTTAATTTATAAGATTGTTGAAGGAAGGACTAGCAATCTTAATAATAGGAAAGTTGTTGTTCAAGGTTCTAGCTATAGGAAAAAACACCCTGCAGAAGGAAGCACTACTTCTAGAAACAGATTATCATTTTAAGCTTTCTTCTCTGATCTATAAGTCTGCTTCTAAAAATAGAAATGCATTAAAGTAAATAACATTTCCCAACATTTAAGTAGGATTAATTCAGCTAAATAAAACATGTATCCTTACCTGGCAACTTCCAATATTGCTCACATAAAAACTCTTACATATTTACTTATGCAAAATAACATGTACATAGCAACGGCTCCCTTAAAATCATTAGCCTCCCACTGACTTTCTGTGCAGCAATATAATCAAAGCTTAAGGGAAAAATAATTCACTGCAGCTACTTTGTGTAAAACCAGAATGATCTCAAGTTACAGCAATACAGAATTTCTGTTCTGTAAAGGGTAAGTGGGAGAAAAAAGATGAAGGAATTCAAACTAATTAGTCTATGTAAAGGTTAGGTACACTGCTTACAGCAATAATAAAATTGTGGCTCTTAGGTAAGCAAATATGGTTGTCATAGCTGTTTAATACTTGTTCTCTTTCTTACTCTGAAAAATGGGAACAATAAGTACTGAACTGCCATGTTGGCAGAGATAAGACAATAAACATCTCTCGGCAATATCCAGCTATTATTACAAAAAGAGAAAGAGAACAAAGACTGTTCTAACCTTATAAAACCTTGTAATGCAACTACAAACTCTGTTCTCAGTGTACTAGATATTCAAATTCCCAAAGCGGAAATATTTTGCAAAACGAGCTCACTGCCCTCCACTCAGACGGCAAAGGATTTCTATTGTGGAGGTACCACTCACCCAGCTTTAGGCCAGGGACATGATGCACACCTTGATTTACAACTGTACTTCATTAATTCCATCAGCTACCTGTAGACACAATAATACAAGAGTTTCTTACACCTCTCAGATGATTTCTGAGTTTTGAATGTGGTTATGTCTGGGAGAATTCATCAGCTATTTAGGAAAACAGAAGTAAAAACAAACAAAAAAATGTAGCACAGTCTAAGGTATCTGTTAAACAGAGATTTACCTCTGAAAAGCCAGTGAAATACCTTTTTTAAACCTTCTCCAAATACATGTCTACTGAACATATGAGAATATCTTCCCACTAAATAAAGTCAGAAGTCACAATTATACTTTCACTAAAGAGAGCAGGAAAGCCTGAGGATATTGTCCACATCCAAAGGAACTTACACCATCAAGAAGCATGTTAAATAAAATCTGTATACTTATATACAGATTTAAAGGGAAGAGTAAAGTAATAACACTGTGTGGTATTAAAGCTGGTATTTAAGTTGATGCTGCTGCATGTATTCAAACACTGGAGAAGAGTAAAATGCAGAATCTAAATCATTTTAACAGAAGTGTTTTCAGCTTGCTGCACCAGACGGGATACCTCACCCTTGTCACCCGACAGGTTATAACTGCAACTTTTTGCCCTTGCATGCTTGTGCCATTTCTGTTACAGCTTTAGTGAGACCTAAAAGTTGAGAAGATTAGTCTTTAAGACCTTTCCAGAAACACTCCAGATAAACACTGTTTCTAGGTAGATTAAATACTTTTCTCATTCTATGTGATAAACAATAAATGACACAGATTTGAATAAAGCATCCAAAATTATTAACGACATATTTCTGTGCAAATGTAGATTTTTGTAAAAACAAAGTTACTTGCACTCCAGCACTGCAAAGTACTAAATAATACCTCCTCCTTGCCCCTACCAACAATTCCCATCCCCAACTGATCTACTTCTTTCCAAATCAGTTAAGGTTCTGACTGGGTCTTCTGGACAGTCCCATCACAATACAATACTTAGTAGGAACAAGGATGACTTTTTCCAAGTGAGAGAAAGACAATTGACTCCCAGAATCTAAGAACTGTACTAGAGACTGCCACCAAGAGCAAATCACTTATTGTGAATAGTGAATCTATTAACAGCTCTTTATAGAACAGCTCTTTATATACTCTTCCTGTATATAAAATCTTCCGGATTTTAGAACAGTGCTAAATTCAGTGTGTTTCTGCTACTGGATTGATTAATGTCACTGTTTTATTATCTGGAGAAATCCTTTCCCAAGGTCCCTAACTTTTTATCACAACTAATTGCAATTATAGAGGTAATCAACAATCTCCTCCAGGACTTCTTCTAAAAAAAAGACTTTCAACTATTATCCAAAGACTAAAAATCTAAGCAAAATAATTAATTTCCTAGAAGAATTTTCATATGGTTTTTCAAGGTCTGTAAACCATAACATTTCCTGATCACTTAGAATTTGCATCCCTTTCAGATCACTTTTGTCATTGTATAGATAGTGCTAACTTTAATAATTAGTATTGGATAAGTCTCAGCTGTTTTTGCTGATGATTAGCTGAGATCAGGAGACCTGTGATGGTCACATACAAAAAACTACTTACACAAAATTTGGAGATTAAATTCCATGAAATTCAGCAGCCTCTTTTCAATTTGAAAAAAAACCCAAAACACCACCAAACAAACAACAAATAAAAACAAAAAAAACCCCAACCAACCAACAACAACAACAAAACCCCAAATTGTGGAGGCCAGTGGGCCTGTTGACAGAGGAACCACAAGGGTCCCCTGGAGGGGAGAACCCTAAGAGATCCTCCCAGTAAGGGTGATAGAAAAGGCCTCTCACAGGATGCTTAGTTTCATTATGTCAATGTACCCCACTTCTGCTTCCCTTGTTGGCCAGTTGGCCTCCCTGCCCCCTTCTACCCTATACAAACCTGATCCAGAAACTTCTCCCTTCCCCACTCTCCCATGAGCCCTTGTTCCTTTGCCACTGCCTCAGAGTTTCCCCATGGGCTCCCACACCCTAGCCCCACCTATGTACCGCCCTCTTGCCCTCAGATTATTGGGCCTTGGTGCTCTTCCCGCCCCCATATATAACCTTAGACACCCCCCCACCTCCCGCCCCCCGCATTGTTCTGGGTCTTTTGTCAGTGGAACCCTTCATGAGCAAGGCTGTATAAACCTGTCCCGTGGAACTCTATACAGAGACCCTTCCTGTCTCTTTGCCGTCGACTTGTCGAAGAAGCTATCTGGTGTGGGTGTGTGTGAGTGTAGTGGCTTTGCTGAGCGGTTTTCTGCTGGAGATGTTTTCGAAAGGTTGTGGCACCCACCAGGACACCTACTGTGACACCAAACCCAACCAGAAAACTATGGAAGAAGTCTGGGAACCTTACATGTAATTTTATGCCTCATACTTACCAATGGCTATGCCAAGACTATGTCCTTCTCAGTACAAGGAGTATTTCAGATTCCTAATGGAGAAAACGGTGCCTTGCGCTATACAGGAATCAAAACAGCCCCACTAATATAGACAACTTCTTTTGTAGGAATATATACTGCAGCTCCTCATTCCCAGTTGTCAGTGTCCTTAAGCATACACAGGCCTTATTACTTTTATTCTGGAAAGCTCTAGAAGCAAACTGCAGCAGCAAAAAACCAGCTACTCAGTTGGGGTGGCCTAGGAATCTCCCATCCTTCTCTAAACTGTTGTCATTCTTTGGCATGACAAGAATAAATCATGCAGCCGTCTGTTTTACATGTGCCCAGGAAGAAAGTATCCCATTCACCTCCCTCTCTGTACAACACTCAGAGCTAAGCTGAACAGAATTCTCAAGAAACCATAAACTATTAAACAGCAAAAGCATAGGTGAGATCAGGGAATAATGCATTGAAAAAAAAGAAAAAACCCACTCCACAAACAGACAAAACTATTATACAGGTATAATAAAGTTATCCACAAAGCAATTTTGACTCTTTGTATCTTCTCCAGCTACCTAGAAACAGAGACTAGACAAGAGTAAGGGAATAAAGGTAGGTATTTATTTGAAAGGCCTTCAAAGGTACACCCTGGGGAGCCAGAGGCCGCCTCCAAAAAGGACCCCAAGACAGATGGCAGGTCACGAGTTCTTCACACTGTTATAGGTTTGGTCCATTTGCATATCAGCATAAATTCACCAATTAAAACTTTAGCTAATGATGTAATTTCTCCACCTCTCCAGAGGCCCTAGCTTACAGTTTTGGGCCTAGGACAATCTGGGTGTCCTTGGATAGCAAGGTCAGAGGAGCTTTGTTGTGTCTATCTGATCTAAGAGAGCAGCTAACAAGCTACAAGAAACTTCAGAGTCACACACTAGGCAATACAGGATTTGAAAAAATATAAAAGCTAAAACCTAAGGTATCAATATTCCTCAAATAATATACACTTCCCAAAGTGTTGAGGAAATAAATGTATGTTAATTTCATTGATGACCTAAACCACATATGCTCATAACATTGCAACTCTTGAATAGTGAAATTTGTTTTCATTAGAATGCAAACTTCAGTGCAAAAAGGAATAAAAATGACACTATATTTTCTTGGGATATTGAAAAAGAAAAAATACCATTTCTGTTTCAAAAGCGATAAAACAGAAAAATAACTCCTAATGTACAGAAAGGAGCACTGGGATTATACTACATTGTATTTCTATCACATAATTAAATGAACTAGCCTTAGAACAAAGTTATTCAAGAGAAAGATACACTTAAAAATTAAACCTTGTATTAAGATACCTTTACACCAAAGGCTTATACAAACCAGAAAAATGTGTTTAAGCAGCAGTACATTCCTGTTAATTATAAATATAACTGGGCAAGCCTTCATGTCATCTGTGTTTCAACAAGACCTGTATTTCAATGGGGGAAAAAAAAGGGTGGGGGGGAAAGCTGTTCAGGAAGTGGTTTGTTTTGAATCTGTGCAGATTTCATTGTAAACTGCACCGAGAATCTTAGTCTGTTATTAGCAGTGTGCCCTGGTAGCCAGGAGGGCCAAGCATGTCCTGGGGTACATCAGGCACAGCATCGCCAGCCGGGCAAGGGAAGGGATTGTCCTGCTCTGCTCTGCACTGGGGTGGCCTCACCTCCTGTGTCTGTGTACAGTTTTGGGTGCCACAATATAAAAAATACATTAAGCTATTGGAGATCATCCAAAGGAGGGCTATGACAATGGTGTAGGGCCTTGAGGAGAAGCTGTATGAGGAATGCCTGAGGTCACTTAGTCTGTTCAGCCTGGAGGAGACTGAGGGGAGACCTCATTGCAGTCTACAACTTCCTCATGAGAGGGAGAGTCAGGCACTGATCTCTTCTCTGTGGTGACCAGTGACAGGACCTGAGGCAATAGCCTGAGTCAGGGGAGGTTTAGGTTGGATTTCAGAAAAAGGTTCTTCACCTAGAGGTGGTTGGGCACTAGAATAGGCTCCTCAGGGAAGTTGTCTGAGTCCCAAGACTGACTAAGTTCAGTAAGTGTTTGGACAGTGTCCTCATACTCATGGTGTGACTCCCAGGGATGGTCCCAGTTCAGGTTATGCACTGAAATTTAGTGACATGGATGGTGTCTGGGTTGAGATTGTCAGCAAGGCATCTATGCATACTAAGGAGGACCCTTTCCTTCTGGAAGAAACTTTTTTGATGCCAAAACAAAACTGAGGGGATACCTCGGAACAGCTCACACATAACTCATCTTTCTTTAATCCATCAAGTTCCTGCTGCAAGGTACTCTAAGCCGACAAATTGTTTCACTCAGTGTATAGTAATGTCTTTGTACCTAATATATGAAGGGAATTATTATTAATGAGATTATTATGCTTAGCAGTTCTCACACAACACACTGATCATTTAATTCACTCTGAAAAGAGAAAGAGTGAGCTATAGAACTGTCAAAATATGTGCCATGCCTGCTGAACCGATGAAGTACTGAATAAAGAAGGAACCTGGCTCTGAATCTTTATCAGGTTGTATTTTCTAATAAACTGACATGGAATGTAAGACTCTGCTCTGTGCCATTTCTCTGAATCAGTCACAGGACTCCAAAATGTCTCAAACATAGCAAACACTGCTCATGACTAGAAATGGACTAGACCCAGAGTAGAGAATAGAGACTAATGCCCAGGTATGTCCTTACTTTATGCTTGCATCTCTGATCCACGGTGAGAGGGCAAAGGAGAGAAGTTAGAGATTTTATAATCCTGATTCAACGTACTTTGACATTTCCTTCTCTTCCTAGGCAAGAAAACATCAAAGCACACTAAAAGGAATATGTCAGGGGCAAGTCTACCTTGGTTTTGCAAGGCAGAGTAACTACTTGATTATTGGTTGGGAAGTCTCACTGCATGACAGCACCGCAATGAAGTTAAACTCTTTCCACAAATCTGAAGACAAAGAAACTGTAAGGAAGCCCACTGGAGGGAGGATGGCTAGAAGGATTCAGGTAGGCATGGCAGGGGAATAAGGCTACCTCCAAAGACAGTTACTAAGACAACAACTTCAGACTCCCTAGCCTCTGACATTCAGCTGGAAATCACAGTGAATTCAATCCTAGTGTTTCATTTCATTTTACAGTGACATAAAAACCTATAAATCTAATGTGGCTGAGTGTCTCAGCAAATTGCAGACTAGATTTGTGTGACTTAAAGGGAAAACATTGAAGAGCATAATTAGAAATGAGAACGGAAACAAGTGTACCAATTGCAATCCAATCTGATTTCTAAACCACACCATGGTATTATTTACATAAACTTCAACTGATTTTCAGAAAAACTGGGTGAGAGCACAAAGAAATGCCTGGTTGTTGTATTGCACTAATGTGGTTAGGTTATGATATGTTATTGATGGGTTTTGCACTGGGTGATGCTGTGTTTGTACGCATCTGGGCTTGTCTCTCGCACGTGGTGATGTAACCCCCTGAAACCATACACCTTTACCTGGACCCTGCCCCCTCTCCCCACGTAGGCTGTACCCTATTGGTGATGGGCTTTTGTCCCCTCCCCTTCCTCCCTGGGGGGTCAAAAAGGGGCTCCCCCCGGCCCCGGTCTCTTCCCTTTCCTGGATCCACGAAATAAACACCTAAGGAACTGATCCCGACAGGGAGGAGCGCTCTTCTTTCTTTTACCTAGGTTCTTTAGATGTGTCGCTCCTCGGGGGTCCCTGAGAAAGCCTCGGACCCCCCTTGGACCGTCACTGTGTGACCTGGTCTCATAAACACTGACATCAGTGAGATCTACTCTGGGCCAGTGACTGATCTTCAGACTACTATGTTTACCATATGGTAGCCTACATAGTAGATACAGAGCAATCCATTTAACTTTTGCATTGGAAATATGAATTTTTGAAATATATAAACTCTGAGGGGGAAAAAAAAGATGATAATTTAAAATGTTCTCACTCTTTCATCTCAAATTGTTCTGTGTCGTTTAGACAGCAGACTATTTGTAAAGTTTGTAGAACAAAGTTTTGAGATATACATATATATGTATGTATACAAAAAGTCAGATTACTGCAGCTTTAGATTTACTGCAGCTTTAACAACTCCCAAACAGCAGTCTGTATGAGTCCCTAATATTATGCTCTCTCTTCTCTTTTAGACAATTATTCTTCCTTAAAGTACCTACAGTGTATGTTTTTAAAGGGTATATTTAGCCATAAAACTTGCTGAATTTAGTACTTTATGCTGTTACACACTTCAGTAGCTTTAATGTATCCTAGATTTATAGAGCTGTGTTGCTTTTTAAATGTATTTTTTTTTATTTTTGTAAAAACATAAAATCTTTTAATAGATCTTAGAGTACTGTATGTATCAACAGCTACAATTTAAAAGTTCAAACTAGTATAGTGCTTTGTTTCACACTGCACCATATGTTTATTTATTGTGACCTTATATTTTGTTGACACTTCACTTATCACTGATATCTTTAAATTCTGTATTCTGTGTGTACCTGTTGCTGGCCAGTGTAGTTTTACTACAAATGTTTGGTTTAACTGTACTTAATCCTAAAATACTTACTTTAGCATTTTACGTAAAAGTGGGTACTAAAACTATATTTAATATTTTCCTGTATGTTTGCTACCTATAATGCAATGTTAAAAAGTTCTTTAAATCCATAAAGCAGAAAACTGTGTCTGAAAGTGTTTGTATAGTTTCACTATTCCTATGGAAGTCTACACAAAAGCGCAATGTAAAATAGAAACTCCCAACTGCTGACTTTAACCACCTACCATGTACACCAACAGTCCGAGTTGATCCATATGGCTCCTTACAGATACAAGAATCTCAAGAGATTGAAGCAGGTGAAGACTATTCGTAATTTCAGCATAACTAATTTGAATTTCAGGAGAGTTTCTTAGTACTTTTAAACAATAATTAATGTCCTGTAGTGTGTAAAGTTGTCCTTGATGCCAGGAACCTATGGAAAATTAACATTGTCCTTAAGAGCTGGCAACACACTGCAGTCTCCTGGAAACTGCTTGCAAGAAGAGGCTAAGTAAGCATCAGTGCACTGATGGCATAGAGGCTACCTCCTATGCAACCTTCTGACGTGAAAAGCAATGTATCTGGGCCATAGTGTATTTCAAAATATGTTTTTTAAATCAGTGGCTCCCCATACCAAGAGATTGGTGATAAAATAACTTTTTACATCTACAAAAATCCACCTTATGTTCTCATGTAAAGATAGCTGAACAAACCATTTTACTACTCCCTTTGTTAAGCAGATTTACTTTGCAAAGGTTTTCTCTGGACGTTAACCTGACAGGACCAATTTATTACTGACCTGATCTTATTAGTTGTAAGCAATTAAAGGACTAACTGTGAATCAGTCTGCTATGGCAGTATTCTCAACTTACACTTAGAGAGTTCATATACCAAAATTCTACCCTAATAAACAGTTACATTGACAGAATCATAACACATGAATACAGTACCATAATCTGAGTAACTGTTGCACAACAGAACTCCTGTGGTTGTAAGAAGAAATACGCCATGTACTTGCATATCCGTATGTGTACACAGAGAAGATTCAGGGGCCTATGCAGCAGGGCATCCACTGTAGCCAACCGGCTCCCCAGAATAATTCACAATCACACTTCCACAAAGAAAGCTGGAAACCACTCTTCCAGTAAGATCCAGATATCAGAAAATCCTGTAAAATATAGAAATGTATTAGAATTTGACATAATATAACTATAAAAAACTATACTATATATGGTAAACTTGTTGCTCAGCCAACAGGACATTTCCTTATTTCTGTCAGCTCAATTTAGAATAAACAGAATCATTATTATTATTAAACCACTACTCAGTGTATAATAAATTGAAAGAGGCAGACAAAAGGAGAGGATTATGTGATCACTAATATCTTTTCTTAGGATCTGTATTTCCTAAACTTAAATAAAACCCATATTTTGCAAGCATGAAAAGACCCCTACTGAGCTAAACTTAAGCAGCAATAGAAAAGCAGTAAGTTGTTGCTGTTAAATGTGACAATCTAATGAAAGGAATTGTTTTATAAAATTCAATTTTAGGAAAAAATTAAATGATTATAAGCCTTTTCAAGATTTTGAAAGCATTGCTGAAGCAAGGCAAATTAAAGTTATGAGGTATGCTTCCTGAGAATCAACAACCTATGTTTAGAGACAGTATTTGAATATTATTCCTCAAGCAAATTCTTCCACCTCCAGCATCTCAGATGCTTCTTGAAGAAATATCTTTAGTGTCTGATGACCTAAATAAATGGTAGTAGCATGTGTTGAATTTACACATAATTTCTGGAAAAATGTTTTAAAAAGGGAATTTAAGTGCATAACAGATTAATTTCTGTGGATATTAAAAAAGGGTATTTGATCTGTTGAAGTGCGCCTCTGCACCCTTCTGGAGATAGCTTGGCCCATAGAAGAAATCAGGAAGACTCATTTTTGTAGATATTTCAGCATGATGTTTATTACCAGCTACATGGCTGAAGCCAGCACACAGACTGCCCAAGTCACGGGACAACCCCCAGTCCCTGGGGCAGGGGAGCACCAAATCACCAACCAGAACACAGAACGGGGGTACATGTGATCAGGCAGGGGCAGGGGCAGGGGAGACCCCGCGCCCAGACCATGCATCCACCCCAGGGTCCCCTCCCCCCAGGGGAATGGGCTGGGGGAGAAACCCAACATCGATGTTGCAGTGACCCAGTATTCGCTTTCCTGGGTTTTTCCCGGTCGAGCTCACAGCGCAGCTACGTCTCCCAAGCGTCCTCGCCGCTCAGCTAGCAGCAGAGGAAACGCAGGGGAGAATCTCAGAGCCGGGTGGGAAAAGGCGCTTTTTTCCCTCTTCGGTGTGGCTCGCCCCAGGTAGCCTGATTTCAAGGCAGAAAGCGTCCCAAGAACAAAGGAGGCGGCAAGGACTCAGTTCAAGAAGCTGTTTATCCGAAGAAATTAGAACTAGACTCTCCTGAGATGGGCGGGCAGCCCGTTTTTCAAGGGGGGTGGTAACATAAGGGGAACCAATGATGGACAGGGAGAGGGGAGGACACAACTGGGATACAATCCAATGAGGGGGTTTGGGAGGCGGAGTTGTAACACAGAACCAATGCAGCTGAGGCGGGGAAATCCACCCACTGTCTGGCCAGGCTTTGGCTGGCAATGCGGGGCTGCAGCCTAAGAATAGGCTGAGACACCCCTACAACCCAGCCCATTGGGGGCTGTGGCAAGGGGGTCTTCCCCCAGGCTGGAGAAGCAGGCTTCTCCTAAGAACATTATGTACCCCAGTACAATCCTTTGATTGATCCATTACTTCTCCCTGCCCCCTTTTATTCCTTACATGTATGTTTTCCCTTCCCTGTATTCCCGTTGGCCCTTGTACCTCCCTCACGGTATTCCCATTGGTCCCCTTGCCATAACCTCGTCTCTGTACCGCCCCTGCACCCCAACACCCTCGATCCCAATGCTCTGCCCGCCCTGCAAACCTCCTATATAAACCCCAAACCCTTCCTCCATCTTGTTCCTGGCTCCTAACCTCCCCCACGATGAGGTTGAAATAAATCCTCTTGTGCAAGAACATGCCAGAACCTTTCCTGACTCTTTCATCGTCCTCCTGCGTGTGTGTGCGTGCCTGCTGCTTCTCTGACTGAAGCTAATGCTGCCTGCTTCACCCCTATGAGAGCCTGGGCCCTTTTGAGCTGCCCCCTCCGGGGGCCCACTCTGTTATGGAGGCTCAGAGGACGGGACAGAACGGGAGCCTTGGTGCATCTGAGCCCGTCAGCTGGAAGGGCAGCGGCCCTTCAGGAGTGACTCCAGACCCCGTGGAGATGCCTTTGGGAAGGTCGCAGCACCCTCATCCACCACGCCACTACATTGGTCTACATAATATGAGAATTCTTGGTATATTTTACTTTCTATAAAATTGAAGGACCTACATGGTATCCAAATATATAAGTAATTATTACTGAAATTTCTATCTACAAGTATAAACAAAGAATTACAGTTCCCAAAGCCAGAAGCGTGTGGAATTAATTTCTATTTTCTGGCATTGTGTTCTGAAAATAATGTTCACAGTGTATGGCAGGCCATTAACTACTTTGTCACAGCTCTGGTTGCATTTTTTTTTTCTCATCAGTTTCATGGAAATATTGTTTCTCATACTTTTTGTCTGACTTAACAGTTTCTTTTAACTTAGCTTCGCTATACATCATGAAATTGAATTTAAAAGCACAAACCATCTAGGTGAAACTATGGAAAACAACCAGCAAACTTGGTGGAATTATATTTCAATGGATTTTCTGGTAGCTAACCATGAAAACAAAAATTATCAAGGCCAGACAGAAAGTTTCAATTTATATTTTTCTTTTTCCCACAAGACAAAATAATTTGATATGTTAGTTCCATCAATTGCTCTTTCATCTATTCACTGTTTCACCCACTACATTTATTAACACAGGTGTTTGGACGACTTCAATTCCATGAATGAACTGTTCTTATTGTTATTTTATTGAGTCCTATGCCTAAATTCCCATTTCCTTCTGTAATGATCATTTTTGATGAGCATGCAGTGCTGATTTTTTCCTCATCAGAAATTCAGTGGATCTTCACGGTTCTTTTTATGCTACATTCCTTATCCCTACATTCATAACCCTCGCAGCTTGCTAAGTTAAAAGTTTTGTCTTTTAATATTTAAATAACATCTAGGTCATTGTATCATTAAACAGAAAGATTTGAACTTTAAATGATGTGATTCAACAGAGAAAAGTAAAGATTGTTATGATTGTCAAAGATTTTTGGAGGGTTACTTTGTATACAGGAATATAATTAAGAGTTATATAGAGAACAACAATATAAATTAATATATACACTTATAGATTAGATATAGATGGATATAGATACAGGTGTGCTACACTTATAGATGGGCCTTTACACATATAGATCAACAAGGGAGAAGAGCCATATTGATCAGGTGATTATAATTGCAGCTTCATCTTCAAGATAACAAATATGCTTGAACAACTTCACCCAGTAATGATTGTTTTATAATCCCTTGCAAAGAGAAATATCATCGTGAGGTGATCACTCGGTATAGGGACTAAGAGCACTGAGTATAAGAATTTTATTTCCTTATGACAGGTACTAGTTTTGAGCAATCCTTTTAGTGCTTAGTATCCTCCTTCACTTTGGAGTGAGAAAAGCTATTAGAGTGGTGTCATAACACTACAGAGTGATAGTGATCCCACTGCAGCACATCACTGCTGGTTTTTCCAATCAAGATGGGGTGCTGGGCCAGGTGTGGTCAGATTACCATATGTCCATGCATAGCAAAAACAAATTTTTAATATTGCCTTAAACTACACTGAACTTCACCTTTGCTAAATCACATGAAGGAATAAAAAAATTCTCTTTCCCATTTCTCAGCAAAAAAGTAAACAGTTGTTGCTGCTCCAAGGTTATATGAATTCAGAATTTCATTTTTGTTATAAAAATACACAATCACACAGTTATTACTTTATCCTGAAGTGATGTCAGGGAAATATTGTTACAATATTTACACCGGTCTTTACTAGACAGAACAGTTCCTTTTTCTTTCCCTTTTGAACTTTTCAACAGCACAATTTTACTTACAAAAGGAATCATTCAAGTTTGTACAACTTTTACAAGGCATCCATAGCATGACCACAATTTTGCAGAAAGGCAGTTGTAACAACTTAGAGCTTGTTTTACATACAGCTGGCTTTTGTGATGGGACGTATTTCAAATTGGTGGGTGCTTTAGCTTCTAATATTCATACAAATTATCTACTTTTAGGAAGAGATATAATCTTAAGATTCTTTTTTAAACTGCCTAATGTGAATGTTTCCCAAGTTTTAAGACTTTTTTTGCCATGTTGTAAAGTGTGATACCCAACCCAAAAGGCTACCTAGTCACTTCATCACTAAGGGCACAGTTATGCCCTGTACCTTTACAGTCTCTTACCTGTATGTTGCTACTGATGCTCTCTGGGAGCTGCTCCTTGGGCACTCCCACAGTCCTGCTTTCTCCTTCTCAAGAGCAGGGGGTCCTCCCCAGCAAAGCTTCCTTAAAGGCTGCAAAGACCTCTGAGCTCAATGGCTCTGGGCGCCCTGAGCCTCCCTTGGTGCCATGGGCCCTCACACAGCCTGCCCAGACCTGTTACAGCAGTAAAGGGAAGGATGCAGGATCCCCTAAGAGAAGAATAAAATGGGTGCCGTCTGCCACAGGACCAAAGCTAAACAGCTGTTTGTACTGTGAGGGATGAGAGCTGGCAATAGGATTAGGTAACTTTTTCACTTAATCTGCTCATCCTTTTGCACTAATGCTGCTGTGCCACTAGTATGATTTATAAGGAATAATTTTTGTCAAAAGGAAATTGCTGTTGTTTCTGGTCATGCATAACTTGTCAAAATTAAATGCACACTTTGCACTAGGGATGCTGTCACCTCTGCTGCACCTCATTAGGCAAATTGAATTCATAAAATCTTAAATACTGTTGGGCCTGAGCTTCCAGCAACCACAAAATTCAAGTCACAAAATTAGTCTAATTATCCTCTTGCAGGTTATTTTTGCTGGGAATGTATTTCAGAACTTGTCCAGTGTCACTGAATGTTGTCTGCCTATGACTACTTTGCCATGGAGGTGGGGGGCATAGTGCTGCCTTTGCTCTCACCCCATGAGAGCTGCAAGTCTGGCCTGGCTTTGAACATGCCATGGAGCTGCACATGCACAGCTTTGCCCCTGGAGGTGACAGTTTCTTTGAGTTTAAGCCAGAGCTGCACCAAAAGTCAAGGTGCCAAATCAGCTATATGCACTGGTCTGGTGGAGTGAGGGTAACAATGATGCCCCTGGTGAATTCTCCATGCTTAAGGAAAAAGACTTTTCTGAGCAATATATTTAGATATGGATATAGATATAGATATAGATGCATACAGATATATGTCCTCAGTCTATCCTAAGGAAATACAATTTCAATTTGCAAACCTTATTTCTAAAAGAGTAGTCTTTCACATGTGTTGATGTTCCAAAATGAAACTCTCAGGACAAACCCCTTTACACTAGTATGGTTAAAAAATCAGGGTAATTTAGAATGAGAAAAAAAGCATGGAAGCATGCATGCATATAAAATCAGCTAGTGGGAATTCTCAGACTAAATATGTTAATGACATAAATTATGATGCTGGCTTGTGTAGACGTTAAACAAGATGATAGGCCTACCTGAAAACAGAAGCTAGACAAAATTAAAGCGATAAAAGCAGGTATTTATTGAAGGGCCTCCAAGGTACACCTTGGGTAGTCAAAAGCCTTCAGAAAGGCTACACCCAAAATGGATGTCTGGGTTACAAGTTTTCATACTTTTATAAGTTTGGTCCATCTGCATATTGGGGTTAATTCTGCAATTACAATTTCAGGTAATGATGTCATTACCCCAGTTTTGTTCCCCTGCTTTAGAGGCTTTGCTTACATATTTTGGGGCCTGAGACAGTCAGGTGTCCTTGAAGTCCAGGCCTAGAGAGGATTTGTTTTGTCTGACCAGAATGGGAGAACAGTAGCTAACAGGCTATATGGAGTCTTAGGGCTGCATAATAAACCATCACTGGATATCAAAAAACAGAAAAGCTAAAATCCTGAATCATCAAAGATATTTATCATTGCCATCTTTTCTTTCATTAATTGGTTGCCATAGAAAATAAAGGTAGGGAAGATTAACTCTACCCCAACCAAAACCAGCACAAATGGCCACAGAGATATAGGAAATTGCATATAAAAAAATGAAAAAAGCTTTTCTTACTGTGAGAGTGGTCAAATACTGGAACAGGTTGCTCAGTTAGGCTGTGAAATTCTCACTCCTGGAAATATTCAACACTTGACTAGATATTTTCTGGGACTAACTGTTCTAGTTGATGCTGCTTGAGGAGGGTGATTGGACTAGATGATGTCCAAGATTGATAATAACTAACTGGGAGGACAAACTGAAAGCTTTCAGGAGGCCCAAAATGAACTCCCAAGATACTATGATTTAGGTTTTTATTTTTATAAAAATGGTGTTGTTTCACCAAAGTTTTATCTTATTTCCCTTTTGTTGCAGGTTCAGTTCATAAACCGGGCAGAAACACCAATTAAGTGTCGTGGTTTTGTTCGCAATCCATTACTTATTTATTTTCCTTCTGTGAGATAAAAATTAGGAGAATGCAAAGCAGGCAAAAAACTTTAAAGAATATAAAGGTAGCTTTGTTAACAGAACTAAAACAAAAAATAATAAAAATCAGAATAAACTTGCAGAACACTTCTTCTCCCCCAACCTCTCACTCCTCCTCCCACTGACAACGTAAAGACACAAAACTTGGAATTTTTTCAGTCAGTTTACTACCTCTGTAATAGTCTTTCTTCTGTTCACTTAGGGAGAAGAGTCTCTCTTGCTCATGCTATGGGGACATCTCCACAAGAAACAGTGCTCTTGTGGCTTCAATGTCACAGCAAAGTAGCCACCCGGGAAATGGTTCTCTACTTGCATGTGAGAGTCCCTTCCCTCGACTTACAGCTTTCCCCACAGCTGTTTTTGAGAGTTCAATCTTTGCTAATGGGGTACCATTTTAAGGATGAGCTGTTCAAAAGCAAAGGTTCTCTTCATCTATCTCTGGGATCATTTTCATCTGTGGGAACAGAGGTCTTTTTCTTCCCTGGGAGCAAGAGGCGTCATCACGCATCTCTTTCTCTGTTCAAGCTTCTCATTAGATCACATCTACTTCACCATTTGCTTGTTTCAGCACAGGTACCTTTGCTCATGGCTGCAGTTTAAATGCTCTACCTCCTCATGTTTTTCAGTGAAATTTCAAGGGGTTCTACGATGTACCATAGTTCATCACCATAGCTTTACAAAAGAAATTCAGCTTCTAGGCTTGAAGCATCTCCTCTTTCTCCTCTCTCTGGGCTTCTGCCCTCCCTTCTTCACTGACTTTGGTGTCTCTATGATGTTTGCTTCCCATGCTGTCACCTTTCTCTTTGCTCTGACTTGGGAGAGGATTGATATTTGCAGGTTTCATCTGTTCTGAAGAATCTTACAGTGCTGAA
>WEIT01017354.1:11256-57266 GCA_013389985.1 Dryoscopus gambensis | reverse complement strand
GGAGCCATGGGCCATGGCCCGGCCCCGCCAGGCCAAGGAGGGCAGGGCCCCGCCCGGCCTGGCCAGGCCATGCAGGCATCCCAGTTACCTGTCCAAAGGCTGGAAGCAAGAGAGAGCTTCCCTGGCTTGTTCGTACTTAAATGTATTTTTACAGAGGTGTGTTCAAGTTTCTTAAGTGGCTCAACAGAGTTGTCAATATTCAAATTAGCCAATTGATTTGTTCTGTCGGGTCTGGAGAAAGTTACAGAAGCCCCTTGCAAAAACATCACTTCCATAGCTGGTGAATTTTGCCTTAACTAAAACCCAAGCTGTACTAAACCATGACACCTCTATTCTCATACTCTTTCTCAGCTGGAAACTGAAAGGATCTTATTCTAGAAATTTGTTTTAAGAAAAAAAAAAATCCTCAGGTACCAGTATCACAGTTTGAACAATGTTCTCCCTCATTCCCAAATGATCAAATCATATCTGTAAGAACTAGGTCAAATCACTTCAGCGTTTTTTGTATTAAGACCATTGCACTGGACTTCCTAAGTAATACACTGAAGGCACTGAGTAGACAAATTACTAGACTAGAATAAATTTACTGGCTTGTCTTTGAGAAAATTTAATAACTAGAAATATTAATAATTACCAATAGTAGTCAGCCAGGTCATCCTTACACATTTTCCATGGTCATTTCCACAGTCAGCATTTGATTAATGTGAATTCATTGACCCTAAGGTAAGTACCCAATCATTATCAGACAACAAAATTAACTTCAATAATAACTACCAATCAATATAATCACTAATGTAGTATGGCTCACATTAATGATCCAACATTCAGACTTGAGTTTGCTTAATATCCAGGTTCAATAATCCTTGTCTGTGTGCTTCAGAATACCATATTCATAAAGGGATGCTTAGATTAAATATCTATTCCTTTAAATGTCAGTCCTTTGTACATGACATATTAAATTTTCCTACTTTGCATTTGCATCTCAAAATGTGTATTGGTAAGTGTCCAACAACGGAAATTAAGAGAGCACAAGCAAGCAGATTTAAAACTCAGTATACATTCACACTTACTCTTAAGTTCTCTTTTGACATCATTCTGTGGCTAGAGAGTATAATTAATGATATTTCACACTTTATCAAATCAGTAGAACTACTGACTTATGGATAAAGACAACTAACCATTTCATACAAGACTTCTTGGACTTCCTGTTTTTACAAGTTGCTAAAAACCTTCTCATGCAGAATATTTTCTGGCTTATCACTAAGATGTGCTTCATACAACTTGACATTCTTGAATGAAGCTGATCTTTCCTCCCCGGTGAAATTTCTTCAAACTGAGATGCAGTTAGCACCATGCTTCTTCTACCTGATTGCTCCAAGAACTGCAAATATATCCCCTCCTGGCTCTAGAAAAGGTTAAGCTATTTTGGAGACATGGACTTTATGGGATTTTATATTTATATAGTCAAAATGCTGTGACTATCTACTGGAATTTTAATTAATAATTCTGAGCGCAGTTGTCAATGAAGTTTAAAAGCTTTTTTATTTAAAATATTTCTAATGTCCTTTAAATTATGTTAAGCTACATACCACCATTTGTATACATGTAGTTTATATAACAAAACTGTTGATTATGAAAAGTTATTTATTTTTGCATACATTTTCTATTTTATGTTCTTTATATTCAGTATTGTCTAGTTTAAATTTTTAAAAGTAATTTTCTATAGGCAATGGTCTTATAACACTACTTATACGGTCTCTGGTCTTATAACAATGTGAACATGTGAACATGTCTTATAACAATGTGAACACTGATTGACAAAAAACCTTAACATTTTCCCTGGCTTCCCATTTTTACCCTGTTTTAACTCTTTTCCATATTTTATCTGAAGTAATTATTTTCAAATGACATTTAGTGAAGTCATTACTTATAAAAATACTTGTATAAAGGACTTGTATAAATTAATGTACAAAGTAATAAAAAAAAAATTACATTGAAATTTAATTTAAATCATGACTCTGAACACAAATATATCTGAAAGTACTGCTGGAAGAACTCTCCATTTATACTTAAAAAACCTGTGTTCTTTAAACTTAATTAATAAGATTAGTATTTTAATCTTATTTTTAAAAATACCAAACAAAATTTCTGTATTTCTCTGAAACGTATGGTCTTAATATTAGTATCTCATGACATTAAAAGGTTTCAGAATAACATGCCTGTGTAAATGCTTTCAGAATGAGGGATTTCTTTTTGAATGGAAGAACTTTGATATTTAAGCATGTGAAATTTGAAAAACTTGAAAAATAGGAAGTGTTATAATTATGCTTGCCAGAAAACACATGCATAAAAAATACATTTGTTTCATTTAGCCATTCATAGAGTACAAACACTAAGAAAATTAGCAGGCTTTAATAAAAACCAAGCAACAAAACACTAAGTTTAAGAAAAAATTTAAGGGGAAAGATATGATTTTTTTTTTAATTTTTGGAAGCTCTATCAAATTATTTCTATTTGAATTAACTGTGTTAATTAAAATTATAAGTTAACTTTCATTCTCTGTTTCAAAACATTCTCTTAAATTGCATTCTGAATCATAGTTCAAGTAGCCTTAGAAAATATATTTCAATATAAATTATTGCAACACCACTTTTAAGATAATTTCTGTTTTCCTTTAATAACTTTTCAGACCTCATTTATACTATGTATTTATTACATTTTATCTCTCAGGCCTGCCTAAAGTGATAATTGCCTTCCAGATGTATGAAAACAGCCATTTGAGGAAAATTATTTCTACTATTTTCTAGACAGAGCTCCCTGTGCTAGAGAAAAATCACAACCAATCAGATGCTGAACTAGAAATAAAGAATCTGTTACCCAGCTGCATTGTCCTGAAGATAAATTGCTGTTCCAGAGCCCTCTGTTCTTTGGCAAGTGGCTGCAGGGCTGGAAGTCAACATGCCAAGGACAGGGTTAAGTGGCACCAGGGTCCCAAGTGCCACAGGAGGCACCTGGCAGGGCAGCAGCACATACCAGCAACACCACATCAAGATCCCTGGTGGGCCTTGGAGGATGTCTGGGGAGGTTCCTTCATGCAGAGACAGCATTGTGCTACCCTCAAACCCAGAAACTTGTGGACTCCCCAGAAGTGGCTGCTGCTGAGCCTCAGCAGAGTGAGGAAGAGCTCACCACCCAGAGAAGGTGATGCCATAGCGGCAGGTGCTGGATCACCACTGCCAACTCACTGATGACTGCTCGGGCACTACAGTCAGGGATGTGTTAGGAAACCACCTCTCTTCTCAACAGGAGGCATGAGTTAGCAGTTCCCACATCCCTGGAGAAATACAGCTTTAGCAATCAGCAAGGACAGCAAGAGAGTGCTTCAGAAATAGCTTGCAGCCAGAGGAGATACAGGCATGGGGAATGTGGTGCTTGCATGAGCTCCCATGGGCATTCTTAAGGACCTGCTTTGTTCCCAGGACTGTCAGAATGGGATGGGAATACAATGAAGAGAGATTAGAAACATCAGAGATTTTAAGTTAAGATGCTATGATTTCGATTAAGACTCATTATTTTTGCATTATATTGTATTTGCAAAGGAAATGCTCTAGTAGAGCATAATAACCAACGGGTTTTAATGGTTTGATAAAATATGAATTATAAAATATATCTCCTTTAACAAAAATGTTTTCTCAGTAGTGATATTTTGTCTTAATTTGTGACCAGTAACTTTTCAGACACAAAACAGTGAAAATTCTGTTGTTTCAGTAACCACCTGTGAAACTAAAAAAAAATATAAGAATTCTTTTTTGTAATTGTGAAGGATATTAGAGAATTTTCATTATTTTTAAACATTCTTGATTTTAATCCTTTTTACTTAGATGAAAAATTATGTTATACTACAAAAATCTACTAACTACTGTAAAAGAGGAGGTGAAAGCATCTTACAAGAACGTGCAATACAAACATTGTGAAGGAGTGATTTTAAGTCTGAAACAGAAGTTGTATTCACAATTTCCAATAAATTTCTAATTGTATTTTTTATACAGTAAACCTCACTCTAAACAGCAATGTGGTATGTTATCCCCATTATCCCCGAAATGAATTAGTTGCAAACTGTAACAAAGGAGCAGGATAGCTTGTGGTAATATTAAAAAGTGCCCTTCTGTTTTTTGAAAGATATGCTGTTCAGGTAGGGTCTTTACATTGCCAGAATAAGTGATATGATTATTCTGGAGGCAGAAATTAACTTCTCCCAGCGAAGTGCTTCATTACCTTGCACTAACCCCTTATTTCCACCACCAATAGCATGAGGTAAATATGATAGGTCGCACCTAGATTGTGCTCACTAGGAGTAACACTGTTTCTTTCTCAGCACAGATATGTTTCTTTTGATTAATCTCCCACCTTTCATTTTCAAGTTACAAAATCATGGAACACAATCCCAACCCACCCCCCAGTTTTATTTAGTAAACTTCAACAAATTTTAGTTTAAATGGCATCATTAAGATATCTGGGTGCACCCAGATCAACCTCAGACAATTTAACATGAATTTTCTCCCTATTCACTAGCATATCAGACTATTTGTTAACAAAGAAGATCTTATTGCTCCTTGGTTCTTCTGCTGTGTCTCAATAGGCTTAAAAGAGCCTACATCCATTATGTTTACTTGAGATCTATTTTATCTGATTAGTATAATCACTTGCCCTCAGTCAGAAACAGAAAATTAACTGACTCTTGTACAAATGCTGAAGGACAGTACAGACAAAAAGAAAAATAGACCTGTCTGCTGGAATCTGTAATCCTGCCATCAGTATAGAGCTAAGAAGCCAGAATGCATGTACAGAGGCCAAGATTTTCCTATCCAAACAGCCATAAAAGAAATTAATTTAAGGTCATGTATTGGATTCATAATAAGGAGGTAGTAATCCAATTTGTAAGGCTGCAACAGGCCTTCCTGTGAGATTGTGATAAAGCCATTTGTTTCATAGATTTGGGAATGTATTCCCAGACTTAGCCACAAAATTTTTCTTAACAATAACACATACAGGGAAGCAAATTGCTTACAGAGAGGCCTAAAGTACTAAAATACTTTACTAAATCAAGATTTTTAACCTGCACTTTCCAAAATGAAGACAGTACTACTCTTTTTTACCCTCCATCAGGTCTCAACAGATTTACCTATATGCCCAGTTTTACTTCTGTGAAAAGTCTCCATTAGTACAGATAAATCATTTACGACAATTAATCCTGAGCTTATACATGTTGTACTTGTCTTTCAGAACAAAAAATAATAGTGTATCTTTTCCATCCTTTATAATACAGTGAACTTGAGCTCCTAAAAAATGGCAGATTTACCATTAAATTTTGTTAGAAGACTCTCTCTCAAAGTCTAATGCAGCCTGTGAGACAGGAGGGAACCAGTGAGGAGTAGGTTAGAGGATAAAGCAGTAATAATATCATTGTCCCTGACAAAGAAGGATCTGAATTCAACGTGGGAATAGACACAAGCAAAAATCTATTTTATAGCATCCCTTGCAGTAATAAAAATTGCTGTTTGAGGCCACCTTCTGCGATATTGCTAAAATAATTTCCTGTGATCTTTGAAGGTGTTTCTGTACAGATATATATACACACACATACAAAATGGTCTGGTATTCGAGTACAAAGCAATAAAAGAACAAAAAAAGACTTTGAAGTTTAAATCCTATATCTAGAATTCAAAAACGCTATTCACTTTTCCGGCAAAGGACTGTCCTAAAAAAACCCCAATCATACCAGACACCCATCTTCTTTCAGGAATATAAAAGGAATAATGAATTGCACAGATATTTTATACTCAGTAAGTAGTTCAGAAAAATAAGAAATGACATAAACCTTTAAAATAGTTTGATTCAGCCATTAAGATGGAAATAGTCACACTGAAATATCTCATCCATGAAACTGAGCATAAAAATTATTTTGAAATTATTCTAGGAGGAAAATGTTTTGGTTTTTTTTCCAGTGACTTCTGGTTAAATTAGCTGGTGATTGCTTTTAGCACTTAAGGTAGCACAGTGGCAGACTACAAAAGAAATACAAGGAGTTTTTTGTGTTTGTTAATGATGTTAAAATAGTGAAAGGTATTTATTTCCTCGGAATGTCAGAAAGAGCAGTCTGAGTCTGTCCGCAACAGCAAGTTTTCTTTCTGATCTGCCAGCAGTCTCCAGTGCTGCCAGATCATCCCATGTGCAGGGGAGATTTCAGTACTTTTGTCTGCTGTTGTTTTGCCAGGCAAATCTGGGAAGGCTGCCTGCAAGGTAGGTTATGCAGATGGTTGGTAGTCAGAGACAAAGTGTTGGTTGCCAGTGTTCATGACTACTCCAAAACTACAGTTTGGAAAGTAGAAGTAGCAAAAATACAGAAGAATCCCCAAACCCAGATATAGGTGCTCTAGTGAAATGGCTGATGTCATGATGGAACCATGGCGAGAAATAGTCTCTGCACTGCATAATTACTGCTGCTGTGAGCCCTGTGGAAACACAGATCCTCAACAGGATTTGGGAGACTCAAGAGTATGCCAAGTGTGACCTCTAAACAGGGTTGTCCTGTGGGAAATCCATTTGTTATCTCCTTGAAAGGGGCATGTTTGTCAGCACACAGAACAGAAGTGCCACCACATTGGTAGGGATGAGTAGTCAACACTCCATTCCTCAGCCTGATAAGGCTCTTCTTCTACCTACTTCTTCTAGCCCTTCTTGGTGCACACACCATGCCCCAGTCACTCCTGACAAAAACACAGATGTGTTCCCCTTTTCTGCAGTTTCCAGGGAGCAGAAAGAGTTGGGCTGTCCCACATGAAGCAGAAGCCAGGAGCCGAAGGTGACCAAACACAGGCATCATCCCTCACCAGGAGGTGACATCCCGCAGCACCTAATCATGGAAAGCAGTCAGGTGCAAGTATGGAGGGCATCAACAGCACAGCAAGCGACAAACCAGGGCTGGGGTCAATCCAGGGGGGCCAGTCTGGAGCAAGATAAGATGGGGCCAAGAGGCAGTACTGGAGTTACAGCACAAGTCTGAGAAATCCAACCAAAAAACAGGGCTGGAGCCAGGCTGCTTGCAGTACAGATCTAAGCCCTGCCAAGAGGTATAGCTACAGACAGGACTAGAGACTGGCACACCTACAGCTCAGCCCAGGGAAGAGCTGGAGGCCCAGGGCTGCACTGAAATTAGGTTCCTGGGCCCACGGGCAGAGGGTTGTGGGTAGAGGTCCCAAGTGAGGCTGAGCTGAGTTATTATGACTTGTTAGTGTCCTCAAGGGCACTGGCAACAACAACAAAGTGTCTAGGAAAATCATCCAAGAAGATGAAAGACTTCATGATAGCTGGGGTACTACATTAAGCATTGTTACATATTTCTTCAGAGTGGTGGTTCAGCTTGGGTTTTGTTGTTCCTGTTTATATCTGTGATCTTTACAAAATTAGAAGGCATTCCCCTGTAAGAAAGACATTTGCTAGGGCTGAAGGGAGATTAATTCTTCTTCCCAAATCCAGTCACAGTTTCAATCAATTAACATAAAGCCTCAGGCATTTCAGTTGGAAACAAGGTATGGCTTAGACCTCACTTTGGCTGGAAATAATCTGTTCAGTCTTGACCTTGCCCACTCTGAATTCACACTCCAGACAAGCACATTCTGTGCCATGTGACCCTTCCACCCACACAAGTTCACAGCAACCTGTGTGAACTCTTTAGTTCATTTAGACTGAGCTTCGGAGCTGAATTACTCCCAGAGCCTATTCCTAAGTTTGGGACCAGTGCCCTGGAATCAAGGTGTACTAGTTTGAAAGCAGACTAGTGAGAGACTTTAAGTCAGAAATACAATTTAATAGGAAAAATAAAATTAATGTAATAGTACAAAAAAAACCACAACCCACTGACAGAGTCAGAGTACAAACCTGACCCCCAGACAGTCAGGGGGTTGGCAGCAGTCCAATCAAATGGTGGCTGCAGTCCTCCTGGAGTGACGGTGTTGAAGCAGTGACTCTGTAGAAAAGGTCTGGTCTTCCTCTGAAGGTCCAGTGGCGGTGTAGAAGCATCTGGTCTTCCTCTGGGAATCCCATGGAAAAGGCTGCTTGTGCTGCTCCAAAACCCAGGTTATATCCAGGTGGGAATGCTTGGCTCCTCCCTCTGGGTGGAACATCTCACAATGGGATGATGAGTCATGGCTGATGGCCAATTAACAGAAGATATCCCCCTGGAGGGAGGATGGGTCATGGGAGAGATAAAGAACTCTGCCCCACCTGGTGTCAACAGCTGGCCCATTAACAGAAGATAATCCAGAGGGAGGAGGCAGTGAACATTGCTACACCTGGTTTCAACAGATGGTGATAGAATATTTTTTGGGGCACATCTTACACTGTAACCTAGGACACAAGGCTATCTGTAACAATCTATAGAGTGTAACTCAGGAGTTTGTCTCACCCCACTGTATAACTTAGATGTAGAGAAAGGGATGAAGAAGGGGAGGAACTTCTTTCATTTTGTGGTTTACTCCACTCTGAGTACTCAGTATTTTCTTCAACTAAGGAAAATTTACTGAAGGAAATTTAATAAAATATGGCATTCTATAACACACTTGCAAATCTCTAAAGGATTTATTTCATGACACAAATTTAAATAAAATTACATTCAAATGTTATTAAATGGTATTAATTTTAATTTGCTTTTTGTTTTCCATACATCTCAGTGTGTTACAAAATCATGTAGAAACGGTTAACCTGTCCTCCTGACTGGCTTTAAGCTACAGTTTTTTGCATTTGGACAGCAGCCTGTGGTAAATTTGTTGGCACTCAGTAACATGACAATACAGTATAAGTTAGTACATGGACTTTATGATCTGAATTGCATAAGCAGTAGTCAAATTTTTATGGTTTTCTTGATTACATCTTTCCATTTCACACTTAATATACCGTTGCTATAAAGGGTCACATTACACCTTCCAGAGCCATTTTTTCAAACTATTTGCAGAATAGAGCACTGCATCTGTTTCTATGCAGATGGCATTTGGATGTTTTGGCAATAGAAAAGTGTATCTCTTGCTGTTTGCATCTGTATTGCTTAAGAGAAAAAAGCCCACCAATGCAGATAAAGCCTCTAGGCATGTAGGTATCCAAATGAAATAAATATCTAAATTTTTGGTTTAAATAGAGACTAGATTCTGGCAAAAAATTTCATGGAAACATCAGGTTCCCATGACAAAACTGCAATCATAAAACATACAAAACCCTAATGTTGGGTAGCATTTTAGCAAACATAAAAAGACAACACTAGATTTTGTCTCTGAAATTCAAACTTCTCTGTGTATAATACAGGCAGAATTAAAATTTGCTTTCAATTTCAGCTGTTAGTCTGTCTTGGCTTAATAAAGTCCTATATTAGTGATTACCCAGACTATCAAGTATAGCTTCTACACCTTGAATGCATGACTAGAGATTTTGAAGCAGGACAGTAATAAAGTACGAGTTCTGAATACTAATAAAAGCATTTACAAAGTCAATGTTCAGATGAAAAATTATTTTTAACAGTATTCAGGCAAATTTTGAGACTCAGACGCATTTTGGCAGTAAATATGAAGGGGCCAGCATGGACCATGTGCTATAGCCCTGCAGGTGCCTGCAGGCCAGCCAGGTCCATGCCCTCCAGCTGCCTCACAGAGTTTTGTCTGCAGTTTCTGAACCACTATCACTCATCCAAGGTACACCTTGGTACTCTTTTGAGGTACCTGGTAATTCTTAGTTTCTGTTCCCTAATTTTTGTGGTTTATGGTGTTTCTAGAACATGTTCTTTTTTGTGTTTATAAAAGAGAGAAAGCTTATGTCTCACCAGCGAGTTCAACCATTGCCAATACCCACCACAGCAGAAAGTGTTATTGTTCAGCATGCATTGCTCTCACATCTGGGATTTTGAAGGAGTACATCCTTCTCTTGTTTAAGGATCGTCTCAAATTAGAAATCCAGAAACATATCTGTAAAAAAATAATAATCAAGATCTTCAAATTGCCTACTGTCCTCACCCTTTTATATGGTTGTGTGGAATGTGTATGAATGGGTGACAGAAGCAGATAATCAATAAAACACTGGTGTGTTTTCACATCTTACTGGAAATAGTTTTGTATGAAGCTGACATGAAACTTTGAAGCTTTACGGAACAAGTCATGTCTGCACGCCAAATTAAAAACATTTTCTTTTGACTCTTCAGTCCCTTCCATATCATGTTGTGGTGAGTATAAACTTTAAAATTTGGCAGTTGTTATGACTTCAGCAAAAGACAAATTCTTCACTACACTTTCCATAAACACAGGTGGAGAAAACTTATAGAAGACAAATCATTATGTTTTTCAAATGTAACAGAAGGGAACTTCTTTTAGTGGACACATGCAAAATTGCTGATAGATTATGAAGTTATGCTGCACTACAGTGGTGTATATTCAGTAAATAGCAAAATGGGAATAAAAGTTAAAAAGCCCTATGATCTTTTAAAAATAGATGTATAAAGAAAGAAAAATATAGAGCTGCCAGGAGTTATAAATACAGTTTTCCTAAACTTTGGGCTTATATTTAAACAGATTTTTAGCCATTCCATCTTATGTAAGTTGAATAAATAACCTCGATCTCAAAACCACCAGCTGTCGTTTAGATATTTACATCCCTTTTTTTGATTTTTCAGTTTTCAGCTCCTACTGAGGCCAGTAAAAAATAGAAGAACTGTGATGCCTTTTTAACTGTTTTAGGGCCTATATCTTCCAAAGTGATACATAGTGACAGACTGCGAGGATTTAAAGTACCTCTCAGAAATTTTTCCAGTGGGTGTCATTGCACAGAACTCACCAGAATTGGTGGGTATACAGTCAGTCTGAGGTGACAATCAGCTCCTAAAAGATGTGACTCAAACTTTGTTCCAAGTGTTCAGATTTGTGTATGCTTTTCTAAGGTCAGATCTGAATTAAGCCTGAAGACAAAACTGAGGCAAAATTTTCCTCTCCTTACAAATCTGTTTCATATACTAAACACATTTCATGCTTGACATTTCAACTGACATAGATAAGAGACTTGCACACAGTGCAAGTACAGAATTAGCAACATGGATCCATGCTGATGAAAGAAGGGATGAACAGCAACAGCCAAAACCAAGACTCCTGTAGCAGATGTGAAGGGTAAGATTCTAAGTATGCCAGGAACTTTTGATCTTCTTTTCACAAAATATAAGTTTCACTGAATTTTCTCTAACCTCTGCAGACATGCTGTTTGTTTATCTTTTATCTCTTTAATTCTCTTTTTATTCTCTACATAGTTTTACTCTGTGTAATCTTCTTTCCATAGCTTCCCCTTTTTTCCCCCCATTTAGTTGTTTACATACCAATTAAAGTTAGAATGAGAATGTATCAACCCATTTTCTGCTGCTAGATTAGTCATTCTGTGCCTTCACATTTGGATTAAAAGTCCATTCATGAGTAGAGTACCATCTTTTGAGTTTAAACAGTGCCTATTATTATTCTAGTCCTGATCCCTTAGTTATTTATGTTGTTGTGTCATTTGATGTAATGATATATTTAATTGTAACTTAGACCAAATATTCAATTTTTCCTGACTGAAAATGGAAGATTTCTAGTGATTTTCAAGTTTATTCTTCTGAAATAATACACACAGAAAGCATATGAATAGGCATACATACCTTATGTGTTTCACAAATATCAGTACAAAAATTTCTTGTTTGGCTAAATTGAGGATGGAACATATCTAGATAAAAAAGAATGTACTCAACTCTTCTTTACTGAGAAAGCTAATTTGCAAGCACAGTATGAATACATTTATATGGTAAGCATATTTGTTCAGTAAATCATAAACATTCACAATCTATTATATAAGAAAAAACTGCGAAAACTTCAGTCCATTTTACATCATGTTTTTCAGAATGTCGTTTCCTCAACCATAAATCTCTTCAAGCAATTAAAAGCATATAAAACCATAATCAAATAAATGGCATGAATGTGTTTACAGGTGACTCAGAATAAGAGTGGCCAAAAGACATGCAGTAATGCAATTCTTCTAGCATAATACCTGTTTACAGTTCAAATCAATGTCTTCCACTGGCCAATCAATACCACCTCACTCTGTTTATCACTATTTGTAAGCCTTTTCAATAATTCTAATTTTAAAGAGTCGTAGCTGAAATTGTATAGCTATTGATTGCTTAAAGGTTGCAGATAGCATGAACAAATTGAATTTTGGATTCAATTAAACCTGTTGAAAAATTGCAAATTGCCTTTTCTTAAGAAAGTTTCACATCAGTCTTTCAGATGAAATCAACTTGCATAGATCCATTATAAACACAGTGTGTCTGTTAATACAGATCAGTGGTGGATCAGTGCAGGGCAGAGTACCTGCAAGCTACAGAGAGGATTGTACCCTGACTCAGGGTTGAAACAGTTTTCTCTTCTTATTTTCCCTTGAACTGAGCAGGGACTATGATTGACAAACCTGGACACCATTATATGTTCTCTGTTTCTCGTATCAGATATCTTATCTGGCAGAACCACACACGTACTCTACCCCTCTCCAGTCTGATCAGATACAAGATGGCTTGCTTCTGTAAGCTCCAGACCCACAGTAAAAGAATTTTAGGTGAATTTAATAAGTCTAGTTATTTCAAGAGAACAGCTTAGTCTCAGGAATGATCATGCTGCAGCCTCTTAGTAAAATGCTCATGGTGAGATATTTTTCAAAGACAACTGGCTACTTACATTGGTATCTCAGAAACAGATATCTCCTAAAGTGTTGGGCTTTTTTATTGAAAATCTGGCCCGTACATTAGTTGTAATAGACAGCACAGTTCAGGTTCACAGTGTCACAGCAAAAAAAAAAAAAAAAATTAGATGGGAAATTGTCCCTGTGTCTTCTCTAAGGCCAACTACAAGTAACTTATCACTGTCATTTTTCTGGACCAGAAAGATGAACTTCATATGTACTGAAGAGACGACTAAAATGCTCAAAATGGCAGCTGTTCACTATCTGAATCATTACTATAATTCATTCTATAATAACTTTAGTTCTGTAAGTACATTTATTTCTAGGACTTTTTTTTTTTTCTGGCCAAATGCTAGAAAATATGAAAAAAAATCATATAGTTCATTTGTATCTCCTTGGATAAATAATCGTAAAAATTTCAGATGTCTTCCTTTTTCTCCTTTGTTCCCTTCTCTTTTGGGAACTACAGATATCCTTTGGTTGTTGATTTGTATTTATTCTTACTCAACCTTCTGCATTGCAGATAAATTTAAGTGGAAGTGTCACTTGTTTTGCTCACTGGTCCTGCATGCAGCTAAAGATAGAAGGCAATCAATAAAAAACCTTTGTTAGCTTTCCCAAATTGGAATAAACAGCCCAGTTTATATGTACTAGCTTATAAGTAAACCTCTGGTAAATCCATCCACCGGAGTTTTGTTGATTTTAGATAATTTTGCAAGTCTGTAACATTTTAAACAAGGTTATCTTAACTTATAAGGAATAGTCCTGCTTAGCAACCTGAAAGTCCTAAATACAGACTCTTTGTGAGTTTTATTGATAAGCACTTTGCCTGTTTGCAACCAAACTTGGCAAAAACGGAATGACAGTAAATATCTATCTGTGCAACAGCTTTTGGTCAGTACTATCAAGTGATTTCTTAAGAGCCAAATTAGAAATGGGTCAGTTTTCTGTGCAAGTGAAAGCTGCATTCTCTTGCAATTTTCTGACAATGTAGCTTACACAATCTGTAAATTAGTAATGTTTTTTGAACATCTTGAATAATTCTAAAGGCAGTGATGGAGTTAGGAAAACCCAGTCAGCTGTTTTTAGTATTCCCTTCATGGTAAAATCTTCTGCTGAAAAGAAAACACGAGCCACATCTAAGAGTCCTTTAATGGCTGAAACATAGAGATGAGAATGACTCTACAATTCCACTTGATTACGTTAAAGCACCTAAATGGTTCTTACTACAGTAATTCATTCTGTTTCTAAAAATTGCATTGGAGACACTGAGTAATCTCTGCTCTATCAGCAGCTTAACTTGGACAGTTATTTTGCATCTTTTCACCTTACAGGATCTTTACTCCGTCTATGAGAAGAGAAAAACCTCTCATGCAAGCAAGGATTAAAGGAGCTATACAGATACCGTGTTGCCAAAGAAATTAGAAGACTTAGATTTTAGGGAACAATTTGTTAGGACTGAAACCTGAAGATATTAGTACCTTCTTCCTTAGAAAGTACCTCAGTATTGAAAGATGTAAAGTATCATACAGGGCCTTTAATAAAAAGATCAAAGTGTTTTTATAATCACAGCCCTGGTAGAAGTGGAACTAGTAATAAACCTTATACCCTGGGAATCTCCAAATTTGTGCTTTACACCATCTGAATTTTCTTTGTGGATCTCCTGTGGAAAGTGCACCAGAGTTTTAGCACAGAAATATTTTGAATTACTTAGAAAGTATGAGGTCTGAAATTCAAATAAAACTAAGATAATATACCATCCATATATGTAAGTTACCTATGCAAATCTTCATATTTAGCTCAGTATGTTCATTTTATGAATTTCTACAAAGTGTCATACATGGGAACTCACAGCGAAGTTGAATAGCAGTTGGAGCAGAAATAGCAGCTTTAGCGAGGGAAAACATAAAAATTTAAAACACTCAGATGGCTTTAAATGTCCATGTATCAATTCCATTTAAATTTGATTAAAAATATGTGATTTTTCCTTTTGAGAGTAAAAGTTTTCAAGTGCATAACATTTCCTAGAACAAATTCAACTGCCACCTTTCATTATATTCAGCAAGTCTGAAATGTATTTTAGCCCTGTGCCTTGGCAATACTTTCTAGTATATCAATTCAACAAACCTGATTTAAACTGAGTAATACTTGGGTTTCATGTCATTTTCTGTCCACTTTAAAGCTTCTGTGTACACATGTCTCTGTCTGCTTGCAGTGCCAGAAATGGGTCTCACAACTTTATAGGCATAGTTANAAAAAAAAAAAAAAAAGAAGAGATGGGCACATTAGTTTTAAAACTCCTGGAAAATTACTTCAGCCCTCTGAATATGTCTTTCCTAACTATTGATTTCAATCAATATTTATTTCAATCAATATTATCTGTATTTCTGAAGGAGCACCTCTTTTTCTACCTGTTCTGTATGAAACTTTTCACAGAGACTGGAATAGCACCAGCTTACTCAACTTTTATACATGCATTTGAGTATTTTATTATATTCTTCTAACATAACAAAATAATGTGTTGCTAAATAAAACCTCGTTTCAGTCTGCAAGCGTGCCATGAAAGAAATGTGTAAGTTCATTCAACTCTGCTTGTCAGACATTTTGGCAAGTGACAACATCTGGTCCTCAGTATTTTCATACAAAATGTATCTTTGTATACAAAGCTTAGGACCTTATTTTGTTTAAAATTTAAGCTAAATATGAATAGGAAATTACTTAGTACACAGGAGCTCTAGATCAATGAGTAGAATTTAAGATTATAAAGCTCTGCTGTCAAGTTCCACAGTGCAAATTTAGATGCCATCCCCAGTGAGAAATGTTTATGCAAATATACATTTCATCAAGTAAAATGTCTTATATTGAATTTGAAGATAGGGAGACATTTACTCTCTTCCTTTTTTGTGTGTAGAAGAGAAAATGCAATGGAGGGAATTAGAATGATTTATAAAGCACTGTTTTGCACAAGGGGCTGAGACTAACTGCAAGCAAGGCGCATAAAAATGTTTAAAGACTCAGCTCAACCAAATTTCTTCTCTTTTCTCTTTTTCTTTTTTTTTCTTTGTTTGTTTTTTGTTTTGAATTAATCCAGTCAATACATCGTTGGCCACGGAAGGGAAAATAATTAAGTCATAATCAAAGAAGAACAAGACCGCAAGCACAAATTTTGCTGTTACTGACAATATTTTTCCAGAAGAATCTATGTATTTCCAAAGTATGTAAATCCAGATATATGAAATATTTGCACGAATTTTTAATAAAACCACTTCCAACAGAAACAATTTACACAAGTCCTAACTTTATTAGGGTTGTGCCTTTGTAAATACCAACTGAAATGGAGTTGAATTATTTCCTGAAAGAGTTGTTGCCTGCTGTTTGCAGCTACTTGTCCACTAGGAGACACCATTGCTCCATAGAGCTGAAAGATGAGATGGGGGCAGTAAATTATTGGCGGTAATACATGTTAACAGTCGCTCTTATCTTCCAGGTAATTCTCCACTGTTCATAAAATTTATATTGACCCAGATGGGGTTTGGTTTTCTTTTCCAGGTGTGCAGAAAATGCATGAGCTAGCCCTTTTCACAGTCAGAACTTGCAAAAAAACCCCGAAAAATAGGGAGAAAAAATTGGGAGAAATGCTTTTTAATACTTATGTAGAGACAATAAAAATTTTAGAACAAAAAATTGAAATTTCAAAATACAACATCATTTTCATGTCTTGTTCTATTTCAAGGCACAAATCTTCAGATGAAATTGAAGAGAGGATTACAGTCTGAAGATGATGAGAATTTTCTCCTTTGTATAATAATCTCCTCATTAAAGAATTTACCCCACACCGAGGAGATGAGTTCAACATTTTCTCTTCCATTAGAAAGATTATGTATATATGTACATGTCCGTAAAACATGTGCCTGCATGTTACCTGTAAACATTCATACCCTATATAAAACTTTAAAATATTTGTTAAGAGTTTATTTGCAGTAAGAAAAGCCTTTAGAAGGACATAAAAAAGGGAAGGATCTTCTCACTTCATCAGCTAACCAAAGACAATAATTTGTTCTTTGTAATTTTGGAGCACAGCTGTATTTTTGTAATTCAAAGCTTCATAATAATACGTATACTAGTACACATTTTTTTTTTTAAATAAATGCTTCACACAAGCTTTCTCCTGAATTAATTTGTAAGATTTTTCAGGTTATATTTTGGTTATATTTTATTTGTCATTTTAAGATAGATTCCATAGCTGTATTATCAAAACCTATGCATTTAATTATCTGTGATCTAGATAGTGATTTTTATTTCAAAACTGTGAATAGCAAAAGTATTTAATAGTTTTGAGATTGATAAAACAAATAGGTTCTTATTTCAAACTAAAATTCTACTTAAAATGTTAAAATTTTGACTTCATTACATGCAGGAGAATCCAATAACTGAAATTAGTGAGTTTGAACCTACCTACTTTGTCAGTGAGATCAAAAACTCTAGGTCATACCAGGAGCTGATGTAAGCAGCAGTGTAAGTGCAGTTTTGTCACGGTCCGCACGTCCCGAAGCAAGAAGCCGGCTGGCTTCACCTGCCACCGCCCGGTGGCTGCAGCCGCAAGAAGATGAGGGCTGCCCCTAAGCTCCCCTGAGCTCGGGTGGCAGTGCAGAGCAGGGAGGCGTCTGCTCTAATAAGGTCCACAACAGTAGGTATCCGAGGCGATGAGGGGTAAGGCGAAGGAATAGGGACAGACCCATCTCTGTTATAGCCAAGGTTCTTTATTCCATGGGGGAAACAAGAGAACAGGCCCCGATCCGTGCGCGCAGGCTCTTTTAAGGGAGGGAGGTTCTACGGGAGGGTACAATCCATGGACCAATCAGGGAGAACTCAGGGAGGAGTTTAGGGGGGGAATACATTTGCCTAGGGCCAATGGGGATAACTGGGGAAAAATGACAACTGCGGGAACCAATGGGGCATCGAAGAATCTGGAATTCTCTGGAAGGAAGGGTAGGGTTCCAAGGGGATTGACAGGTACTCCAGGAGGGGGTTGGGTAACTGACAGGGATTTCTCTGGAATAAAGGGAGGGGTTGGGGATGATGGATGGGGAAGATGCTGGAAATAAGGGAGGGGAATTTCCTTTTAAGGGAGTTTCAGGGAGTGGTCCAGGAGGGACTGACATGAGGAACAGGAGGGGTTTAGGGATCCATACATTTTCTAGGAAAAAGGGGAAAACTTGGAACATACCAACTAGGTAAAGATACGGAACTGTTGTAAATACATAGAAAGAAACAAAAACATGTGAAAACATTAATTACACACTGCAACACAGTTTGACAGAATTTCATAGAGTTAGGCTTCTTTGTAGTAGATAAATATCTATATCTTTTGATGTTGCTAAGTAGATCTTGTTTATTAAAAACTTATTATCTTTGATACTGCTTAAGGCAGTTCTAAAATAAAGAAACTATTAGTGGAATTTGCAGCAATACAAAAGAAAGGTATGAGATCCGTCTTGACACTTGAAATATCTTGAAATATTAGTGTGGCAGCTACCAAGAAAAAAAGGCTAGTAATATTTATTCTTTTTAATAGAACTGAGTATACAGAAATAAAATTAGTAATTCTTTGAGATATTTATGATCAAATTTGAAAAAATATCCAGCCATCTCTGGGAATTTATTTATGACAATTATAATGCTATTAAAAATTAGTCTGTTTTCTAGAATAGTGCAGCAAAAAGTCCCAAGAGGAATAAGTTTGCTACCCAGAAAATTGACATCACACAAAAGCAATCTATTTTATCCAACAAATGTTAAAGATTAGCTTTCCCATCACCTACAAGAACCCTCAAATTTAAGATAAAAGATTTGAAACTTTAGCTGGGAAAATCACAACAAAATACAGGAAATTGCTCTAGACAATTTCAAATGAGAAATAAGTGTGAATTACTAGCAGCTGGAGTAATTTACCATGACTGAGAGTGATAGTCCATCATTTGAAATGTTAGAACCAGTGTTAAGGGTCTGCTGAATGGCACCTAGTCTTGCTCAGACAGAAATTACACTTCTGATGCCGAAAGTGGTTAAGGAAATTCCACGGCCTGCTGGATGAAATGGTCACAACAGTCCTCTTAGGTTTTGGAATTCTGTTTAAAAAATAGTTTTAACACTAGGGTAGAACAAAACAGAGACAAAAAGATTTATGATTTATCAACTCTTTGCTGTTTTACCATGCACTTGAAATGACTGAGTCCAGAACGGAACAATTTCTTAACAATCTACAGTTGCCATTTCTAATTATTTTTCATCTAAGTCATGTAGTGAAGAAAGCCAAGTTCTTTGTGATTCAGTTCACCTAATCTTTTTTAGAAGTCTGTTTTCTGAGAAAAGGCCGTTCTGAAGTGATAGTGTCTCATTCAGAGTATTGGTCTTAAATAAAATTGATCAGATAATAAATAAGATAAATAGTGGTAATAAAGGGGCATGACATTTTAAGGTTTGGAAGCTGAAGTGCTGATCCCTATTTATCTTTGCTAGTGACTGCAAACTATTCTTTTAGGTACCCTGTGATAGGCAAATTAAGCAATTTTAGAGGACAGAATAACCTTCTGCAGTCTTTGGCTAGGACACAGATATTGAACAAACAATTACCATTAGGGCTGGAGCACATCATTCAAACATTGTAGTTTCATGGTACCTGAAAATGGTCTTTGTTGTGCAGAAATGGAAACTCTGAAGCCAGGAAAGTAAGTTAAGTGTTATAGTAATTCCTCAGAATGCTGCGAAAACAATTAAAGCCCACCCCTTTTCTGCTTTGCCTACTTGTTTTTCTGGCAGCTGCCTTGACTGTGCTTGGATATGCAGGATGACCTGTCTGATTCTCCTCTGTTTGTAAATGTTTGGATCCAAAGGTTTGAGCTCCTGAATGACTGAAGAGAGTTCCTGCAGTTTCTCGCATTCAACCCAGCTCTTTTCTAGTTTATGTCCTATGTTCCTTAGTTCCCACAACTAGATGATGTTCAAAACACTGTGTAATGTCATTAACTGTCTTGCCTTTTGACAAAATAAAGACTTTAAGTACATGAATTTTTTTTATGTGCTACTGATAGGTCTTAATCAAAAGCACAACTTGTCTTTTACGCTTCATCCATGTGCGAAAGAAATGGTTTGTCTTCAGACACTATCCTTTCCTTTTTGCCTGTTTGTTCTCCCTTTTTACCATAAATAAAATTATTTTGCTAAAGGGAGAATTTTTATAAAAGCAAAATGCATTTTTCCTAAATGAACCTGCACAACTTTATCACTTCTCAAAGGGAAGTTACATGACATTGAGGAAGTAAATATGAGTAGTGCAACGAGCCATGTGAAGAAGAGTTTGGAGAAGGTCTTACCCAAAGACAGTTAAAGGTCTGAGATGGTGCATGAGATTACAAAAATGGAGAGAGGCTGTTAAGAGGCTGTTAAGTAAAACAGTCTACAGGAACTAGACTGGGAATATCTCTTAACTGATACTTTAACTCCTGAGTATCTAATTTATTTCAAAAGTTGACTATAAAACTTGACAAGACTCCTAATGTAATTTGATATTAATAAAGTCCTCAAGAATATTCTATGCCAAAAAAATTCTGGATTCTTTGCTTTTAGAATGAAATGAAGCTCCAGATATTTGAGAATAGATTAAGAAGCACATGGAAAGAGATAGAATTATTCTTTTTAGTCCTATTACATCTCCTTTTGTCCCCATCATTTGGCAGCAACGCATGATAGATTTTATCATCTAGGAATACATATTACAATAATTTTTTGTGATGATTAAGTTTACTTACTCTCATCAAAAACATTTAGGAAGCTGTCATTTTGTGAAAAATTATTCATCATTCCTCAAAACCCAAAATATTCCCACTGTAAATAGAGTTAATATCCAAGAGTTTTATCCACCCCTACCTCCCCTTTCCTGACTTGCCTACAGGGCCGTATGCCTCACACACACAAAAGTGCTTCCAAGAAACCTTCCAGTGATCTAACTGATCTAATACCACGTCTATATCTTTGTGTGCAACACTTTTCCAATAAGGACAGACCTTTAGTATACATTAGATAAGTTTTTTTGCTAAACAGATGATGGTAGAATTAGTAGATTGTGTTATTCTGAACAGAGTACATCAACAAACTTCTGTGTATTAATTCCCTCTTTGCCTTTGTTTAGGTTTCTCAATACTGTTGGAAGCCCTTGTCAGAGACTGTGTGCACTTTTCCCTCTTCCCTAATATCTGCAGCAAAAGCACATCACAATGCTTGGTTAAATTTGCCATCTGTAATTCCAGAACCTCAGGTATATCTGAGCCAGCTAACTGCAATTCACAATAATGATTTAATATGTCATAATTTTCCACATTCAAGCATTCGTTTTCACTTGGAAATGCAGAGGGTGAGATTCATAATGGCACTGAGATTTCCTGCTAAATTTCCCATCTGGCGATCCTCTCTCACTACCACTACAAAATTCCATATTTCCATCCATTTGCAGCTGTGGCTCCCTCCCCTGTGGGATCAAAGTTGCACCTGGCTAAGCAGCCTTTTAGAAAATGCTACAAATAGTGCAATATGTAATTTTAAATGGTGAGGACTCCTTTTGGATATGGAGTTAACAGCAGGCAGCCGATAACTTGCTGGCACACCCTACACAAGACACCAAATCAGAGTATTTCCAGTCAATTTAAGAAGATTTATTGATTTGCTAAAGGCCACAGAACAGATCCATTTTGAAGGGGGGAAATCATCTTTAGTGGCATCCATAGGCCAATAATGCAACTTAAAGCAGCTGTTCTTAAGCTGCATTAACGCCAGGACAAGCCCTCATAATTAGGCAGCTCCTTCTCTGCCTAATGCCTGTGCAGTGCAGATATGCACTTCAGGATTGAAAAGAGCTGCTGTTCTTCATGCTTCATGTTTTCAGGGATGACTGTGAATCAACAGCTCGACAATTGCTGGAAGCATTTGAATACATCTTGCTTCTTGGTATATGATGAAGGCATTTTTGTGACTGTTTTTTGTTACTGTTACTTGTAAAAGTCAGCTGTGAAGGCTGCTGGACAGAACAGCAGGCACAGCCCCAGGAGACCAAGATTCTATTCGTAGTCCTTGCCAGTGGCTTGCTAGGAAACCCTGGAGAAGTCATTCCCTGCCCCTAGCAGAATTCTCCCTTCTCTACAGCTTAGTTCTTCTAAAAATACACCATTAAAAATCTTTCCTTCATTCAGCCCACATTTTATCAAAACCCATTGGCCTCAAAATCCCAGCACCGAAGAGTGCTGAAAATGACAAAACAGAATTAAATCACAGTTGAAGATAAAACTGAAAAAAGGAAGCTGTAACTCTCTTTACTGTTACTGAGGATTGTTGCATATCACCTTGGGACTATTTCCACTATTCATGGCAGACAGAGAGATATTTATTTTGTTGTGAATATTTGGTTTAACACTTTATTTCTGAAGTCTCAGAAGAAGAAATTGCTGGAGACAATTTCATCTCTGGAAAAGGCTCATGAGGACTATTTAGCTGCTGCCAGGCAATATGCTTGGCAATTAATTACTGAATGCAATGTGTCCAGATTTCCCAGGCCACGGGTACAGGTAAAAGCTGTTGAAACCTGCTGCCATACTGCAACACCAATGATTAAACCAGGAAGAGAATCGGACTGCTAAAGACTCCATACTATTTCAAGTGGTAGCACTTGAATGTAACTTAGAGGATAATCAGTCTGACTGAGGGCTTTTTGCCACTGTTCTAGTTCTCTTCTTCATCTTTTTTTTTTTCCTTGAAGGCCTGCTGCAAGTGATAGAAGCTGTCGTGCTGTTTGATTTTTATCTTCTGAAATTATTTTAGTGCTTCCAAAAAGTAAAATTGACCCAACACATGAGACTTTATCTCCTTACCAGACATGGAAGATGTATTAAAATTTGGCTTAGTTTGATCTACACAGAAATTGTCACAGTTATTAAGACAATTAATTTCATTAGTTTTACAAGGACTTCCAGTCCTTCACCTGTAGTGTTTATTTATAAAAATGCATGGGAGTGGTTACACTTCATGTGCATGCATTCAGGAGCTGTTAAAACTCCGTAGCCAACCCTGAAAACAAATGGATTAGCCCCAGCCTTTAACTAAACCAATTTTATCAAAAGAAAAATGGATTTCAACTCCAGAGTCCCAGCACCCATCACCGCCTGGGGCTCTGAACCATGATCCCCCTAACACTGCCCAGCCTGGCCACACTCTGTGGTGGGACCCAGGCTGTGGCTGTCAGGGAGCAGCACACCCACACCACTTCCCATCACCCCTATGGCTGATGCCTTTCTTACAGTGAAGGCAAAACAAATCCCACCAGGTTGAAATCTGGTTTAGGGGCCAGGACCCTTGGGGTGTGTGTGTTTCCTGAGTCTGCTGGCTGGCCCTGTGCAGGATCCTTGAGCAAGACACCTTAGGAACTGTACATACATACTGGCTCTGACCAGGCAGAAAATACACTTTGTGTGCCTGAGGTTGCAAAGAAAGCAAGAGGATTAGCAAATCACTGTGACAATTTTGAGTTTGCGTTAAGAGAAATATTTACTAAATGTATCTATACCTGAGACAAGGGAAAAAAAAAAACAAACAGATCCCTTTTGAGTTCAGAACATCCATTGGAAACAACTCTGAGAAACAAAAGATGCTTATAAATTACTATTTTGCTGCATACTGGTACTATTTTATATGAAATGAAGGAAGAACAGATACTGTTACCCTGTGTTTTAGGGTCAGATCAGAATTACTTAAGAACTTACAGAATACACAGAAGCTCTATAAGAGCCTGTAAGGCCCAAAAAACTTGCTCAACAAAACTTTTAAAAGTTGTTCATGTACTCTGAGTTAGACACACAGGAGAAATACTGACAAGATATTCTCAAGAGGTCAAAACAACAAAAAGAACTTTACTGGCAACTTTAGAAAATCAAAGAACTTTGTCAAAAGGTATCAAGCAACATTCAGTCAATATAAAACACTTCCCAAACTTTAACTTGGCCCATTCAACTTCACAAAATCTGAGCCTGTTTGATTTTAATTTACACAAAAATTCTGAGAAGAGAGAATTAGAAGAAAGAGCAACAGAAAAGAGCAAATATAGATATCACTCCTGCTGTAGAAGTGTTTAGCTGACAGAAATTCCAAGAGGAGGTAGGGTCAAGACATGCTTGCTGCATGTTTGGCCTTAAATACCCCTTGGCCTTTCTGGGCACTTCCCCCAGGTGGGAATTCCAGTCATTTAGCTACTGGGAAGCTGAATTAGGGGCTCCAGAGGCATGTGTAGAACATTGCCTCTGATGTGGCAGGGATTGGCAGCCACCAAGTGGTTCAGATACAGGCTTTAGTGGTGGGAGGTGCAGAGCAGGGCACTGCCTCACCAGGGCAAGGCTTTACCTGACCCTTCCCCTCAAACTCCCACCCCAAAATGTCTCAAGACATCATTCTTCCCAGTCTCTCAAGCAGCTGCAGCCTGAATTTCTCCATAGCTTATCCACCACATTTAAATTAATCATTTCTGTTTCAGATTACATATTTATGTAATAATAGACTGCATTCCTGAGATCTAAATATAAAGTTATGTGATAAAGATTCAAATCCTCTAAAACTGGGAGATGTATCTGAGCCACGCCCCACACAACTGTAATTTCAGAGGGGTAGAGGGCAGTGTTTTTTTGAAAACAGATTTTACCACAGCATTGGAAGCCATGATCGGTGTTAACTTGTGACAACAGTATTTAATGAGACCAGTTTATGTGTTAGTAAAATACACATTCATAGAGTAGGTATCACATGAGCCTGTCTTTTCCTTACTCTTTCTGGATATTAATGTAAATCCATTGACAGAGGACATTTCTAGGCTAGGCTGACCCTTTGGCAGAACAGGTAGGACTAGTTGTGATTTATTACAATTTTAACATACACAGAGGCTTTATTGGGGTATTTAATGCAGTCTTTTTAGCAGTTTTTCTTAGAAAACTTGGTTCATTGCCAGGAACATTTGAACAGCTGCAAAAAGGAATGTACAAGAAATAGACAAAGGTTACATATTCTCTCATATCAGTTTATAATCAGGCAAGAACTGAAAATTTAATTTCAGGTATGAATATTTTTCACAGATTTTTAACAAACTGCTAATACTATGAATGACCCAAAACTTCTTGTTATTTTTTTTCATTTCCGCCCCTGAAGAAGGGAAAAAACCCCACTCTTTTCACCCAGACTACTTGGAAAGACTTGTTAGCACATGTTGGGATTTGTGCACTTAAGCTCGGAAAGGAGAGAAAAATCAATTAGCAGGAGAATGTGTAAGATTTTTGTAACTTTCATGTATAAAAGTTGAAAAATAATATAACCTCTGACATTGAAGTATACTGTGAAGGCCGAAATTGTGGATTCTGTAGGGTATGGCTGAAAGGACAGAAAACTGTACTGAATGATTTACTGGCTGTCTGCCATACTCTGAATTGCTGCTTGTCAATGCCACATGTGGCACCTTTCAGATAACATATTCTTCCAAGCAAGTCCATAAAGGTGGCTGATATCAAGAGTGTAAAAGTGTGCTTTCGGTAATGCTTGAGAGTATTTACATTGACAGCTGGGAAAAGAGAATACTCTTAGTCACTGCTTCTGTAGGTAGCAACACAAAATTATCACATTCACTCCATTCATTCATAACCAGCTGTAACTTGTATTTTGAATCTAGGAAATTCATATATTTATGTCCCTCAGTGTTTGAAATAATTTATTTTCCTACCATGCGAACTGAATTACGGAGTTGCAAGAGTCTCTTCTCATGAAAGGGGTTTTAATTCTAATTCTTGATTTCTATCTGTGGTAATGGTTGTGTTTTCAATCCTTTTCACCATAGACCTACAAGCTATAAAACTAATTTATGGTCTTGGAAGGAAAGGAAACAGCAGTAGTTCAAAAGAATTAGATGTTGTCTGAGGTACAATAATGTGCCTACAACTTCTCTCTCCATGTTATTGCCTGCTCACGGATCGTCACTGTTACACTATTTTAAGTAGCAATTTATGACACATATGGTCAACCTAAGAGACGAATTGGAGTTTAAACGTTCTCTTTATTCTAAAGAGAAATGTCTTTCACTAAACATAACAGAAGCCTATATCTTCATTACAGGCCTTTTACATTACTAAATTTTAAATGAGAAACTTGACTTATGAAGGAAAATTCATCGTACTGTAGGCCATCACTGTATTTTTACTATGTCCATCATATTAGGCAATAGTTGAAATTTATGCATATTTATGTAAATTGGGGGGGAAAGAAAAGCAGAAGCAAGGATTTGAAAAAAGAAGCAAAGCAAATAAAATAAAACCACTTACGGAACTAAAACTAGTCACCACTAAAAAAAATTAAAAAGACGAAGACAAAACTCTCTTCTTAAACCTTTTAAATGAACCTTAAACCAGCAAAATACACCTTATTTAACCAGTGTAACTAACTGGTGTTATCATGCTTCAGTCATTCTTTCCTGTCTTTTCCATGTTCATAGCAATACTGTGTATCAGTCCTTCAACCAGGCATCTGCAGAGGCCTCTGCAAGAGCGAGAGGTTAGATTCCTGAATCCTCCAGGGCTGAAACTCTCCTGTGCATGGTGTATAGTGCAGCTCATTCCTGACTGAGGACACTGGATCCAGCATCACTTATGTATCTCGCTTGAATGAGAATGCTTAGTGCATTAAAGCAAGTAATAAGCCACACTGTTGTTAAATTGCAGACATAAACCTTTTTTCACCTAATCCTGTTAAAGCAGCTAGCAGCTATATATTTAAAGTGGCAGTAGTTTCTGGATTGTTTTCTGTGAGCAGCAATACCAGAAGTGTATGTATTTACAAAAGAAGTTCAGACTGCTTTTCTTCTCATCTGCTGCTGACTAGGTAGTTTAGGTATTCTTTTGACTGTTTGAAATTTAAACAATAATTTTTATTTCTTATTAGTTTTCATGATACTAACACACCTATAATTCCCCAGGAACCAAGAGGTTTGGGTAAACAAGGTTGGCTGCCTGAAAGCTTGTTGGTCATTTTGTCAGAGAGTATAGTATCATCTTTTTGGCAGCACGTGTTCCACTCATTCATTTCCACTATCAGTGCTTAAACTTTATCTGAAGAATGGCTTAGGTGATATAAGTGAAAACAATCACTAACGTTGTAAAAAAAGAAAAACAAAAAGATGCTGATGGATTAAGAAAGACAAAATTCAGTCCCTCACAGCACAGAAGTGCATGTTAATTTAGGCCATCATTAGAATGAACTTGTGCAGCCATCCATACCTGATGTAGTGTTAAAGAATAAATAAATAATATGTTAGTGTCTGCAAAGAGAGAAGGAGCACATAAGCTTAGACTCTCTAATTTTCTCGTCCAAGACTAGCCCCTACACCTACATCACTGTCATTAATCTAGGGACAAGTTAAAGAGTGTCATAAAGATGAATTTCAGTCCTGAGACAATATATACCCTGAGCTGGATGAGAACTGGTGGCATTGATCCAGGAACTGGCTGTGGAGGTCACTAGCCACCAGCACAGCTACCTAGATTTCTTTAGTAGCAAAAGTCCAGCTCTTTGATTCTACTCTGTCCCTTAGGATGATTTTGTCTTAGCTACAAAATCAACCTTTCATCTATTCTCTAGAAATTTCCATTATAGCTAAAGGTTAATGGTATTTTGGTGATACAGTTTGTCACAAAGATGTTTTGATATTAAACCATTAGAAGACAGACCTGGGAATTGCAGAGATGGGAACAGCAAAAATGTAATTGATACGTATGGAATGTGTGCAACAGTCTGCAAATATTACAGCTAACTCTCTTATTTGCTTTGCTTCAATATTAGATTTGTGTTTATTTCCTTAGCTCTTGAGATGGACAAAACTGATCAGGTAATATCATTTAATAACAAATTGTTATTGCTACTCATATAAAAAAATCTGGTTGATAAAACCCTGAGACAACACTTTTTATTCTGTTCTTGGTAAAAGTCAAATGTATAGATATACATGGGATTTAACTGAAATAAAAATAAAATCAGTAATGACAAGGGAAATTAGTGAAGGTCATTGAGTATATGAAATACATTACTGAAAATAAGCAGATTATTACAGTTGTTGTTTATTTAAACAGTACATTAATTACTAATTAATTGAAATTATTTTTCCATATTATTATTATTTTAGGGAGGCATATTCAGGAAGAGCATTTTTAACCATATTCTGTTTGAATAGCTTGTTAATTTACCAGTGGGTTAAATTGTATCCTCTGAATAAAACACCACATGTTCTTTCAGGAGGTAGACCATGCTACACAGTCCTATTCTGTCCAGTTTTCAGAGTCTGACTCTATATAAATTGAAGTATTTCTGAGCCTTTCTGTAATAGTGCAGTATCTTTCCTGAATCTGTGTTTTCTCTGGGGTTTTTTGCACACTGTATGGAAAATCTACACAAAAAAAGGAAGGCAAAAAATAAACAAAAGACTGACAGAGGGGCATTATGTATACAGTTATTGTAAATAGATTGGGAAAGTAAGTTGAGTATCAGCTTTTGAAAAAAAAATCTAATTTTTAGAAGTAGCAAGGAAATGTAATTAGGACAATGAAAATAAATTAAGTAATAACCATAAACCAATTTCTTCTTTTTATTTATTTAAGATATTTTGTTATATTATATTTGTTATATTTTGTATTCAGCTTTTGAAATGTCTGGCTGTGCTTATAATGGGTTCCATTTTGCTATGAAATTCTTCCAAATACCAGTTAACTTCATGTTTTTATACATTGCCAAAAAGAGAAACTATATTTGGCTCTTAATATAATTTTCTTGGGAAGTAATGTGTCTTGAGTGTTCCTCATTTAAGAAGCTGTCCACGTAATTCACAGCTGTGGCTTCACAGATTAGATTCCACGATTGCTCTTTAAAAAGCAGTCTTATCCTACGAAGCTGTCCTAAACTTAGCTACAACAGCCTATTTCAACACATGAAAAAAAGTAACAAGGTTTTCAGAACTGTTGCGTACTTGTAGCTTTCATTTATTTCTAAAGAGGCTGCAGGTGCCCTGAATTGAAAGTAATCATACATATGGTTAAATATGATTAGGAATAGAGACAGAAAAATAGAAAATGTCTGAAAACTATTTGTAGCAGGTTTATCCTGGATGGATTTCAGGTGCCTGCCAAGCTGCTCTATCACTCCACCTCCTCAGGTGGACCTGGGAGAGAAAACACAGTCAAAAGCTCATGGGTCAAGATAAGAACAGGGAGAGATCTTTCAGAAAATATTGTCATGGGTAAAAGAGACTGGATTTAGGAAAATTATGTGAGTTTATTGCAAATCAAAGCACAGTTCGGTAATGGGAAATAAAAGAAATCTTAAAATACCTTCCCCCACCCCTCCCTTCTTCCTGGGCTCAATTTCACCCCCAGTGTTTCTGCTTCCTCCCTCTGACTGCACTGGGGCAGAGGGAATGGAGGCTGCAATGGGGTGTGACTCTTGGGGATGGGGCTGTGCGGGGCTGAGAATTGGACTCAGTGAACCTTATGGGTCCCTTCCAACCCAGCATATTCTGTGATGCTGTGATTCATCACACGTTGTCTCTGCTGCTCCTTCCTCCTCACACCCTTTCCCTGCTCCAGCTTGGGATCCATCCACATGAGGCAGTCCTGCAGGATCTTCAACATGGGCCCTTCCCAAAGGTTACATTTCTTCACAAACTTTTTGAGAGTGGGACCCTCCCACAGAATGCAGCCCTTCAGGAACAGGCTGCTCCAGTGTGAGTCCCGCACAGGGTTCAAAGTTCCCCCAGGAAACCTTCTCCAGCATGAGCTCCTCTCTCCACAGGGCCACAGCCTCCTGAAGACACAGTTGACCCTTTTGTCTGCCAGGGCACACTGTTGACTCATACTTAACATGCCTGAAGAATAACAAGTTAGAATGCATAAAAATTATCCACAGAATTTTAAAAATTAAGAGAGAATTGTGCTGAAGAACTGTAAAGCTGAAATGAATTTTGCTTTATACTGCAAAAGGCTATAATCTTTGCTTTACTGATTGAGAATATATTGACTCTTTTTCTACATAGATATTGTGATATAAAATTATGATTTCAAATTACTACCTTAGTTTGCAATTTGAAGTAATTATCTTCAAGAACAATTCTCCAACAGATTTCATTTTCATACACTCTGCAATGTATATTGGAACAAAAATTATATTACTTTAGATTTAGCAAAGAACTGTAAGTGTTAAAGTAAACATTTCAAAACTGGAGCTGTGAGCTAAACTAAGGTCATACATAAAAACAATTATACTCATATATTAGGTAAATAACAAAAGACTGACTAAACTTTGGGAGTCGCCATCTGTACCTTTGCTGGTTTTCCCTAAAGGAAATGAAAAAAATTTAAAACTCACTCTCTTTTTTTTCCCCACGATGAGATCTCTAGTTTTCTTCTCAACTATGAATTAATTCAGGCTTTAAGTTACAAGTTTCTCTTGGATCTTACAAGAGGGCCTCACAATAAACTACAACTCAATTTCAAAGCCTCCATTTAAAAGAAAACCCAATAGAAAATTGATGTAGTGATATAACACAAATGTAACTGAACTCACTCAGAAATCTTAAGTTTCCATTGGGCTAGACACTTGAAATTTATTTTGCTATCCTTTTTTTTATCCAAAGTAGAGTATAAAGGATAGATGAAAATTTTTGTTGCTTATATAGTGGAGATTAACATCCAACAAAATATCATTAACGGTTCCTACAGTATGACAAGACCATCTCAAACAATGCCACATCTAACATGGGAAATTCAACGGGATTTACTCTGTCTACATGTGTATTTTGAGGGCACTGACATTGTGAAAATGGATAGACACAGAAGTTGATGACTCATTTCTGTAAGTTTGTACTGTGTGTCTCAAAAAATCCCATAGTGAGAACTAGTAAAATGAATGGGTGAAGAAAAGAAAATTCTTTGATTCTGAGGTGGGGAAAGTTGTTATATTTCCAATGAAACAATTAATGTAAAGTAAAAGTTCTGTCTGATGTCCCTAGCTTTGAAAACATTGGTATAGAATTAGAGTTAAAAATCCTGCTCTCCTTACAAGAAGTTCCACTCTGTTAGATGCCAGCTAAGCAAAGCACTTGGACTTATTCCATCAACTGTGCGTGGGTGTCTACACTGCTGCTCAGTTCATGTCTTTGTCTTGAGACACCTCAGTTCTTACATAAGTACAAAATTTCCACTCATTTCAGTTAGGTCAACTGCATACCTCAGTGCTTTGAGGAATCAAAAGCTCATAAGAAGTTCTCTTTTTCCTTAGTGTGATTTTTTAATGAATAGCTTCAGTAATTTTATGTCTATAAACTTGGAGTTGTGCAAAACCAGTGATTTTTAAAAAGCTTTCTAAAAATAATCTGAAGTACCATTTATAATTGGAATTCAATGTAAAAAGAAATTAATCTAAATGCTTTGAACTCTTACCCTAATGTTCATTATATAGAAGCTGTGGCTGCTCATCTACTGTATGATGTAATTCCCTGCCTGAAATTTTGCTTCTTGAGCTCCACAACTTAAGCTCATTGTTTTGTTTCAAATATAGAGATCCTAAGGATGGCAGCCATTTGAAATATTAAATCCCTTATTTATAAATCCTGGAAGAGCAACATAATAATTTTACAACATTTCAAGGCATCCGTTTTTTATCTTTACCACAGTGAATAAAAAATTAGCAAACGGCTGCTGTCCCATATCCACAAAAACAGTGATCAGCATTGTGAGGTGACTATCAAATAAACTGTCAGCTGCAGCCACAAAAATCATAGAGTGCAGGTGCATGTAACCACACTAATACAACAGAGTAACACACAACTACCAACAATTATACTCTTATAGCTGAACAGGCATTTGCTGGGCCCTTGATGCACCTTTTCTGAATGGCTTTGAGCAGCTGGGGAAAAAACTTGATAAGAATAGACTGAAAATATGGAGGTCAGTGTACCTGTGTATGATGGGATTTTGTTTTCCAACTGCATTTTTAAAATGGTAGGGGCACTTAAGAAAAGATTTCATGATATTAGAAAACACCTATTGGAATAACTTGTGAGGTTTATGCAGTGTTCTTTTAAATTCAGACAGTTCACAGATCATGCAAAAGAATAATTCATGGTGGTGTCTGCTCTAAAGGACACATGTAATTGTGGATGTGGGAACAAGCAGAATTGGTGGTAGCTACGTAAATCTGCTCCCTGCTAAAAACCCCAAATGTGTGGAGTGATGCTCTAAAAAATGCCACAGGCAAGTGAGCTCTTTGTTTGCATATTCACTAGTAAGTGAAACAAGAAGCACACTTCATTATCCACCTCAGAGAGATATCCATTACTTTGAAATACACAGTGCAGAATGTTATTGTGCTATTTTCTATGGAGGCAATAAAAGTCAAATACTCTGATTTCAAATTACTTCTAAAAAACACAGTATCTAAATATTTTATCTGAGTGTCTGATAAATGCTTCTTCAGCAATATGATGCACACACTTTCATAAACATGCAATGGAATCCCCATATTGTGAGAATGTGAAATATTCAAAAACATTCTTATTCCATTTGATAACAAAATGTAACATCTTGAAAACATCTAAAATTAAGAAGCTTATTTAAACAGGAAGATGATACTTAGTAATTTTGTAATATTGTCTAGAAAAAAATAGGAAGTGGATCTTTTTTTTAAGAAAACTGTAGCGAGAAAATTCCAGGTCAGCTTTCTACGCCCTCAGGAATAAACAGAATAAAACCAGATAGTTCTACTTTAAGTAAAATCAGCTGACTTATCTCATTAAAATTAATCAATTATTGAGCGTACATTCTTCTAAGTAAGCATTTTAGTGGAAATGAGTCACTAGCTTCTGCTTATATTAGCAACTCTAGGTAAGCTCCAAGTAAGAATGCATCTTATTAGCATCTACTAGTTACACAGGAGCAAAAACTTCATACCACTTTTTATATAGCAGACTTGTGCTGGGGGTTTTTTGTGACCTTTTTTGTTTGGCTGGTTTTGTTTGTTTGTTTTCTTTTGTTTTTGTTTTAGTTTTCTTTTTTTTTCCCCTTGGGAAAACAGCATATATGTTTTTACAGTGAAGAGAAAATGTAAGGTTACAATTTAACACATTTTTTATGTCAGGAAAGCTGGTATCCCCACAAAAAGAAGTAATCCATATCTTCACGTAGTTGCAGCCCTTTTTCTGGAGTCTGTAACTATAGTTCTATGGTCAAACAGTCAATTTATGCTGATCTAGATAAATCCAACAATATTTATGTATAATCCTTCTCTGTGCGCGTAGTTTTATAAATGTATATATATTTAAAAGTCGATTTTAGAACAACCGTCCCACACCTTTGTTTATGGCCCAGGCTGCACAAAGTCCTGTATTTTGCAGAAGCAGAAATGAGCATTAAGAACCTCAGAGGAGGGCAGTGAAAGTGTTGACTTAAATAATTTTAGTTTGTAGATCAAACTATGGGAAACATATTTGGAAAAGACTTATTAAATTTTTTTTCAGATGGTAACTTCAGTGTAATGTCTAACTGATGACATTAACATATACAAATGAAAAACTAATTACTTCAATTGTTCCAAATAAACAATTATCTTACATTTATAGTAAAATATTTTGAATTTAATTCAAACTGATATTAAGAAAAAAAGTCCTTTTAGTGAGTGGATTAAATTGATTGCTCCTAGGCCGAAGTATCCATAAGACTTTCAGACTGGTAGACTTTACCTCACTTATACATTTCTCATGGAAGTAAAAAACAGAAAGGCTTTTCTACTTTTTTCAGCTGTGAATAACTTGGCAATTTATTTTAATTAATTGAATAAACTAAAATCTGGAAAATGTTTTCTGCATACATAGCAGAGGCTACAGATTCTCAGCATTACCTTGACACAGTGAATGTGCTTAGGTAGTGACATTCAGCGAGGGGCTTGCCTTCAAAATTTCAGAAGCATATATTGAAAAATAAAAGACAATTGCTTTTATAACATTTTCATTGGCACTACAGTTGGTTAATGACTTTTTTCTAGCCTTTTATAATATCATTTATCACAGCAATGTGAGCAAAAATGCATTTATTCTGTCGTCTGAGTGTGAACATCAAGTCAAAGCAATGTGGTTGTTTGCACACTTTCTGAGCAGTTAAAATTAATCTGGTTTGCATTCTAGACCATTCCAGGCTCCACATGTCATTTTTAGTTTTATCAGGCTTATTCCTGATAAATTTAATAAGAACTGTGTTTGTTTTCATCAGTTTTGCATTCAGTCCACTGTCCCCAGACTTGATTCACTTATACAAGAAATAAGGTATGTGCTTAAGTGTTAAAGACAGACAGACCTAGAGTTTTGTAAATGTGGATGGACACACTCTTCAAAATTAGGTCAAAAAATAAAAACACCAGAAGAATCATCATTTCCAATTGTTTGAATTCTGACTGCTGCAGGGCTGAAGTTCCTGCAGCTTTTTGGGAACTTCGAAGGTTTGAGAACATGGTTGAGAGCAGGGACCTTTGCATGTTAGCAAGCGTAATGACACCCTGTTTTGTAACATTGCAATAGGAATAAAAAAAAAAAGGTGGTGGGGGACAATGTTTGAGAGAGACAATTAGTATGTAATTCAAGTGCGAGTTTTTTGCGTTATGTTTATTTATTTGATAATCTTTTTTGTCCTTGATGTGTTAGAGAAAACTAATGACAATGTCGGCTTTTCCCTGTGCTGCACCATTACTGAGCACTTCCATAAAAAGAAACTCCAGGGATGTGACAGCTTTGCCTGATGTGTTTTCTTGCAGGTCCATGGAGAGATCTGGCTTTGGAAACCATTTCAGAGATGATTAAAAGCCATTTTGACTCTCTCCAGGAAGTAAATGAGTAAAAGCTTGTGACTCCTGGGAAGAAAGCTTGAAGTACTAACAGAAATGTCTCAGTAACGAAGGTCAGTCCTGACTGGCAGAACATATTCATTAGCAGACATTTTCAAAGTGAAGCTAAAAAAATATTCCAAGTGAGTCAATGAGGCATATCAGTCATATCAACAGTCAGCTTCAAAGATGGAGACTCACATGGTGTTCCAGCGAAGCAGCTGTGAAAAGTAGTGGGTGTAAAAAATTGACACTAAACACTCAACAGCAAGACCTGATACTGTGCAGAACTTGTAGGAAACACATGAAAACACACAGATGCCATTCACTGAGCAGAGGGTTGTACCAGATGTTTCATCATTTATTGACACCCTCTGCAACAGGGCAAAAGATTTCAAGCCAGTTCCTATCATATTCTGGACCCTGAGCTTACTTCATAAAGCATTTGAGATTTACCCTCATGAAGGTGGTTGGACTGGGAGGACCTGGGAGGACTTTGCCAGTGCTGGAACCAGAGGCCGTTCAGAAGGACTTATCCCATGCTCTTTTCCCAGATCCAGGTGCCCTGGTGCTGGTGGCAGTAGCAGCAACAACAGCACAGAGGGGGGACCTGGGAGGACCATGTGTGGAGCAGCCAGTGCTGTCCTTCACAGGACACAGACAATTCCAGCTGGCTCCACCTGGTGACACCCGAGGGAGTAGAAACCAGCCAAGTTGGTGACACCTGAGGGAGTGGAAACTCCTTTGCACAGGACTCAGGGTTAATACTGCAAACAAAAGTAAAGAGAAAACCTTTCATACTGAAGGAAACGGTTTTGAATTCCAGGGACAGTTCACACTGAACTGGAAAAAATAGATTTTTCTCATCAGGAATGGTACTTCTCAACTAGATTTCAGAGTGTTTATTGACTTTCTCTTAGGTCGAAATAAAGGATCATATTTTAACAACAGAATGTGAGCAAAGAGACATTGAACCCCCTGATTCAAGCAACTGTGAAACACAGTCCTTGCATGGTGCAGGTTGATGCACCTGTTGGTACCTGGGAGGCTCCAATCTTTGAGCAGCCCTGCAGTGCTGAGGGCTGGGAAGACTCCAGCCTTACTCTCAGCTGTGAGAGTATGACACTATCACCGAATGATTCAGACAAAATGAATAAAGAAATAAAAAATACTCTCAATATTAGCATAAGTAATTTTAAGGTTTTCAAAAAAACAAAAGAACAACTGTATGATTTTACAGATTGTGCTTCCTTTGTTTTCCAAAAACTTTGACTTAATAATATAATTTGAATGAGAGATTATAAAAAATAAAGCATATTCAAGAAATTGTTTTTCTGCTCTAGAAATTGCATGCGCTAGTCCAGAAAACTGGGTCTAAACTCAGTTATTTAAAATTAGACTATAATTTTCTATTGTTAAACGGAAAACCTCATTGTACAAAATGAAGAAAACACTGAAGAGAGGCTGTCACCTGTTATCTTAAAAATAATAGAACAACAAAAACCAAGAACAACTTAATCACAGAGAACAGCAAGACAAATGTTAAAATAAATTAGAAACTGAAGTACATCAACAATACAATCAGTTCCTACATGAAATAGTCATTAAAAACAAATTAATAATTTAATTTATTATTAGTGTAGCTTTATAATTCATAATGGCTTTCTATTGGACAATGCTGATACTTATTTATAGTAGTCATCTCATTTAAAATAGCCACTAGAAGGAGATTTCAAAAAACAGTTTTTGAACAAGTTTACATACCATTTCACAGATTCAGTAATATATTGCTGCTGATTTCTAGTCATCAGGGATATAAGGACACCACAGTCTGGCACTAAATCAAGAAAAAAAATCTTTACTGTGCACAGCTTGATGGTATGTGGCACCTTCTGTAAACTAATTCAGAAGCCAGTTTCCTCCTGGAACATCTGGGGTTTTTTTGGGGGGGGGGTTGTTTGTTTGTTTGTGTTTGCTGTTTGGTTGGGTTTGTTTTAATTTTTGGTTTTGTTATTTTTAAAAATATATAAATAGATATTGCTCTCCCTTCTTTAGTACTGACAGATACTTACCTTAGACCTGACCCTAAAAATATGCAGTATGCATAAAAATACGCAGTATTTTCAAGACTTCAGCCTTTTAATTTTCATTTTACCCTAGGACCCTATTTCTGTCTAATATGCAGTTTTGATAGCTATACTTGTTATTCTCTATAAAGCTTGGCATATTTTTAGACTGCATATATTTTTAAATGTAGGTACAATTGCTAGTTTACCCTTTCCTATTGCTTTACCTTGAAAGAGTTTTATTGCCTAAGAGTGCTGCACCTTAAGACTTTCTCAAGAACCAGGTCTTGGTGCTACATTCCTCCTTTTGTGTTGGAGGAGGCTGAGGGAAAGGACAGACAAAGCAAGCATCAGTCATGTCTCAAATTTCTCTTATTTCCTCTGTGTCTTGCCTTTCTTTATTAGTAAGAAGCTTCAGGAAGTGAATTCTGAAAATACTATTTTTAAAGGTGTCCTGATCATTTACACTCACCAAACTGTAGTCAAACCATTAATGCATGTGTTATGAACAAGATTTGGGGTTTTGGAAACTGTTAACATGGGTTAAAGACTCATAGGATTATAGGTGTTAAGTATTATATATCATAAAGAATTGTATTGTTAATTAATTAATTATAAGTTATATTATTGTATTGTTAAGGAGGTTATTACAGTTATATGGTTATATTGTTAACAGATTAATTATTTGCATTATGTGCAGTACGGGCTTAATACTGGGAAATGGCCATTAGATGGGTATAATGGGCGGAATTATCTAGAAAATGGGCAGCGGTCAAAGGACATTACATCATTGAAAGTGACCACCTCTGGAAGGACTGTGATAGGAGGGGAAGCTGACCAATCATTCAAAGCCATCAGAAAATGATTGGTCAGAAATGACTCTTTGTATGGACCAATAAAATCCCCTAAATTGAGCCAATCAACGCGAGAATCAAGAATGGACCAATCAGCAAGCAGAAAAAGTCATAAGAGCTGCTCCAGGGCGGAGCTCCGGGCCTTCTGAGGGACCTCCTTGCCCAAAGAACGCCATGCGCGTACGCAGTAGATACTTTGTTTCTGGATTGCTGTGTGGAGCCTGGGACTAGGCTGGGTTCCTGCCCCCGTTTTCTCCTTTTATTTCAATAAAACCGGCAGGCTCTTAAAACATCCTTGAAGAGTCCAAAGCCTGTTTCTAACACATGGATTAGAATCCTTTTTTTCCTGTGCAAAGCTGCAATAATTTTACAAATACTACAGGCACTTGCAGGACAAAGCTCCAATTTTTCACTTTTACTATTTATTGTGTTTTGCCTTTTTTTAAGGTTTATCCCTCTATATGCCTTATTCTTCCTTACTATCAGGAATATTGGATATAGATGAGAACACAATAGCAAAAATATTTTGCTTGGCAAGGTTAGTATCTTCAACCTGTGACTGAAAACAAATCATTTAATTAGAATATGCATTACCTTTGCATCGAAGTGGAAAAATTGATAAGCAACACAGTGGAAAGAGACTGTAAAAATACTCATTTTTTACTTTCTAACTGTGGCTTTTTACATGGAACTCTGTTCCATGGAAGGCCACAAAGATAACCCCAGGGTTGAAAAGACAATGCAGTTTGAATAAAACTGAAGGGATGTAAGAGCTGGCTTACAATTCAGATATCTTGAAACGTTTACTGAAAAGCTGCTGTTACAACCCTTACTTTAAAACCTTGCATCTTCACCAGTGTTCGTAACAAAAATTAGGTCATGGTGCCACATGGACAGTAAACGATGGGTAAGCATCGTGACTGGGCAGATTTGTATTCTGTGGTCACAACTATTTAGGTTTCTGGCCTCCACACAAAGGAGGGAAACAAAGTGTAGGGATCAAACCAGCTGCCACCAGACGTGGTGCTGTGTGGTAAACACGCCAGACTAACATGTCCCCCAAATGTGGTGGCAAATCCCCCCTCACTGCCTTCATCCTCGGGGCTGCTGTACCACCTCAGTAACTCTAAGCAGGCCTTGACCTTTGTGTAAGAGGCTGGGAGGTGAGTGGTCTTTGGCCATACCAGGAACTCCTTCATAGGTGGGAGTGCACTGACCAGACACCAGCAGTACCTGTTGCCATATCAAGAAGGTGAAAAAGTAATCACCTGACAGCCTTGGAACACTTCTTACTTGAACAGTAGCCCAAGTGGAATGGTACCATTGATACTGTCCTTTTGAACAGTTTCAGTAACTATCTCAGATTTCAGCCAGGATGGAGTTTCAAAAGCAAGGCAGGGGATGTGTGTGTGTGTGTGTTTTTACTCTGAAACTTGTGAGTCAGAGTGATGGTGTCCCTTACCCTTTGTACCCTAATTACAAAGACATTGGGACCTTTCTTTTAAAGGCTTTCAATAGGTGTTTCTGTTGTTCCAAAATAGGGCCATTTGGCTGGCAAATAATGAGCAAACAAGTGGAAAAAACCCAAACTGAGGTTAAGTATCTGGTAGTTTCAACTCATTGGTATTTAGTTCTTCATATCAAGCTGGAAAAAAGCTTGTTGGATTGTTTAGTTCCAGTTTCTTTCTTGCTTTGCCTTTTTTGTTTTGAATTACTATTCTTGATTTTTATGCTCTGTACATTTCTGGTTCAGCTCCTAACTCAGATGACTGTCATGAGAGCATAAAATGTATGAACTTCCCGTGAAATGAAGGATTATTGCCACCTATGCAATGTTTTGTGATCGTTTTTGTTTAGTCATTTTATTGTTTTCAGCTTCACTGAATATCTGCCCTTTGCACATTAAGGAGTGGAAATAGTATCGCACCATTCTGTGTAAATAGAATCTCCTGTTTAAGACACAGGACCACACTTTCTACAGAGTGATAAGCACAGATATGTTGCTTTGCCAACAGTTTAAAGAAAAAAGACCACAATATTTTAGAATATATGCTTTATCAGAGAATTATTGCAATGTATCAAGTAATAGAATTGTAAATGCTGTTTCTCTACTACTCTGAATGTACTTTATTTAAAAAAAAATAGCTTCATCTCTTAAAAGAATTTGGTGTTTGTGATTTGATTTTGAATATATTGTTTGAGTTTATAAGCCTATCTGTCCTCTGAGATGTAGCTTGTGGACTGGAGGACATTCATTCTTTTTCACAGAAGTAAAGATGGAATGAATGTGAGCAACCAAAGGTCACAAAACATTGCTGAGTGGCAGTTAGAGTCTGGAGGTTATTAGTAGAGGATTTTCAAAGCTGCCTCTGGTATCCACCTCCTCCCGCAAAGAGACTTCAAAGGACAATGGTTCTTTTCCCTGCAGTCTGCCTTGTCTTCACAAGTACTGAAGAGCTGAACAACACTGCACTGAACTTTAAGCTAAGCATATGGAGTTGTCAAGTAGTTCGTATTTCCTAACATTGTAATCTGATAGAAAAATCAAGATCAGTAAATAAAAAAAGCAGCAAGAAAAAAGAATCCTCAGTCCTAAATTTTTTGGAGATAGGATAACCGGAGCATAACTAACTTTCTGGTCAAGCAAGCATAATCCTTTCCTCTTCACATGGTATTTTATAGGCTATATTGTTATTGAAGCTTGTTGCATTTAAAAGAAGGTATTTCATGGCTTGTAAAAGTCTGAGGCTCTTTAAAATATATCTTGAAATCAAAGGAATTTGGGCAGTTTTGATCTAAACACTTAACAAATACAGATTTATTGAAAATTCTCAGTTATTTTCATCTGTATTTGTCTGGCATGCACAGGCACCTCATTTTTAATTTTTTTTTTACCAGCCTGTGATACTGTACATAGCATATCACACAGCGAGGGAGGAGTTTTGGCCACATGGCAGAGGCAATGTTGTAGCTCAACCTTGCTGTAGGAAGATATAGATCCTTGCTAGGTTTCTCTGAGCATGCAACCCAGGATACAGACCTTTCTACTGCTCTGTGATCCCACTGATGTAGCAGGTCACAGAATCATAGAATCACTAAGCTTGGAAAAAACCTCCAAGACCACGGAGTCCAACCTTTGACCCAACACCAGCACATCAGTTAGACCATAGCCATGATTGCCACATCCAGTCATTTCTTGAACCCCTAAAGGTATAGCGACTCCACCACTTCCCTGGGCAGAATAGTCTAATGCCTGACCACCCTTTCAGTGAGGAAATTCTTCCTGATGTCCAGCCTAAACCTCTTCTGGTGCAGCTTGAGGCTGTTTCCTCTTGTCCTATCACTAGTTGCCTGGGAGAAGAGGCTGATCCCCACCTGACTGCAACCTCCTCTCATGTCGTTGTAGAGATCAATAAGGTCCTGCTCTAAGCCTCCTCCTCTCCAGGCCAAACAATTCCAGTTCTCTCATCCACTCCTCACAGGACTTACACTCTGGACCCTTCCCTACCTTCATTGTCCTTCTCTGGACACTTCCAGCACGNACCTCCTCTCATGTCGTTGTAGAGATCAATAAGGTCCTGCTCTAAGCCTCCTCCTCTCCAGGCCAAACAATTCCAGTTCTCTCATACACTCCTCACAGGAGTTACACTCTGGACCCTTCCCTACCTTCATTGTCCTTCTCTGGACACTTCCAGCACGTCAATATCTTTCTTGTAGTGAGGGGTCCAGAACTTTACACAGGACTCAAGGTGCAGCCTCACCAGTGCCAAGTACTGAAGGAAAATCACTGCCCTGGTCCTGCTGGCCACACTATTGCTGATACAGGCCAGGATGCCCTTGGCCTTCTTGGCCACCTGGGCACACACTGGCTCATGTTCAGCTGCTGTCAACCAGCACCCCCAGGTCCTTTTCCTCTGGGCAGATTTCCAGTCATTCTTCCTCCAGCCTGAAGACAATATTAAAGGCTTCACTGAAGCCCAGGTAGACAACATCCACAGTCTTTCCCTCACCCATTATGTGGGGCATCTGCTCATAAAAAGAGATCAGATTGGTTAAGCAGGATCTGCCTTTCCTAAATCCATGATGGCTGAGCCTGATGCCCTCATTGTCCTGTATATGCTATGTGATCACACCTAAAATAATCTGTTGCATAACCAGATCTGCAGGACACATTATTCACCTCTCTTTGGCATAGGTGATAACAGTTACCACAGTTCATAATCCTCCTTTTCTGGGCAGAGGCCTTGTGTCTTAGGAAGGAAAATTGCAAGCATAGCATGCAAGAGTGCTTCTGGCTCTGCCAGTGTTGTGCATCTCGCCAAGAGAAGTCTGGCTTTGAAAAATGAGAATGAGAGCAGCTTTCTCCACACTCTGCCTTAAGATGTGTGAATAAAAGCTTAAATCATCACTATTAATTCACGAGTAACTAAATCTGTGATTCGCATGAGTGCACTTTTCAAGGAAGTAGTTTTCTTGCCTTAACTGCATTGGGATGATATCCCTGAATTTCCAAGCCAGTGAAGGGAACTACTAATGTGCGGAATACAGTTTGCTTGCCTCTTTTGAGGTAGAATCTTCTTGAGTAGGTGCAGTTCCAGGAAGTGAGGTTCACATGACAAAAAAGATGTGTGGCTGCTGGGGAATGTGACATTCATAATTTATCATCCTCCTTTCATTCCACCAACAAAATCATTACTGCAAAGCCCATGGTACAGGCCCAAATCCTTCACACTTAATTTTAAGGATGTGAAATGTCCAAAACACTGTCTTTGAATCAGAAGAGAGAGGCAGGAACCTCCAAAATTGATTTCAGTTTGCTTAAGATACACATGAAGAGGCTTACCCTCCTCCTCTTGGTCAGCTGAAGTAAGGCACAAACACTCTCTCCTGGGCATATTCTGCAATCCTTTTATGAATATATAATGCAGAAAACATATATTTGTCCACAGACATAATGGCTGTATTAGATGCCTACAGGAAGCATTTACTAATACACTAGTAATATGATTCTAAACTGCTCTAACACTATAACATTTTCATTTACATGCAAGGATTTTTTTCTAAAATATGAGCATGAATCATACAGGAAGTTATGCAAAATAGAATAAATTATGCAAATGGCATTCTTTGAAGTTTTGAATTAAGTGCTATGCTCCGTAGTACGCAGCACACACACTGAATGCTTGATGACAGGAAAAGACTTTATATTTCGATTGTATTCCAACAATGTCCATTTGTGTTGCTGCTTTCTGACCACCAGAAAATGACTTGCTGATCTTCAGTACCTCATTACCTCTGTTCTGTTTTGAAAATCCAGTCACATGGGATCAACCAAAAAATCTCATAATTAGGACTTGCCATTAGTTTGACAGCTGGAGCACATCATGTGAGCATAGCCGTGTTGCTCTGACATTTGGAAACACAAAAACTCAAAACCACCAGAAAAACCATATGAAAGAAACTACACTACCCTAAACTGCACATATTAGAGACTTTGTAGCTCCTAGCACAAGCTGATTGGTAATTTCTCTTTATCTGTGATGAAAAAGTTGTACAGTCAGACTTTTTGGTAAAAGGTGGAAGTTTCAAGTAAGATCTCCATATTATTTCAGGTTTACCTCTTTCAGATGATAGGCTACCACTTAAACAAAAGTCACAATTAATATGCACAATCTCCTGTTGTAAAAAAAAAAAAAAAACAAAAAAACAAAAAACCACAAAAAAACCGGAAGGGAAGTAATATTTCATTTCCTTACTATAGTATATTGGTAAATTCATATTACTGGAATATACAAAAGAGAGCAGCTTCATTGCTTTATTCATTCCTTGAGGCTACACATACTCTAACACATGTTCTTACAAAAAATCAAACCAGAATTTTGACTCATTAGGCTGATTTTACTTTACTTTGCATTGCTTATTAAGAGAAAACAAAACTTGGCCTTTATACAAAACTAAGAATTTCTGATTGTGTTTCATAGAGAAGCCAACCCCAGCCAGCATAGGTTAGTGCTGAAAGAGGGAGAAAGCTTACAGTGATGGGTGGGGTAATTCTTACTCCACACTGCCAAAATTCTTGATTTTGAAGATCCCTCACTGTGTAAAATAAACATAGGAAGCTAAGTTTCTTTCAGAATTACAGGGTTATTCCTCTGATCATTTATTTAATGCATCATGCACTAAGTATCTGATCAGATGTGACATATCACCTGTAAAAGACCTATCTAGACATTTAGATTCCAGAAGAAAAGTATATTTCACATGCTGTCTGATAGGAATATTTTTAAAATCACTCCTAGGGTCAAATGCTTGCAAGCAGCCACAGAATGCTATGTCAAGGTCCGGGCTTTCAATCTCCTCAGGTATTTAAGAGAGTGCCATGTCAGCAAAAATTTAAATGGAAGTAAAATACTCATCAGACAGATGGGCTGTGGCTTTCACCAAGCCAGATGCTGAATGGCCACTTGAACACAGACAACTTTCCTCTCTTACTGAAAAAAAGGTACTGAGAATGATTTCTACAGTGAAATAAAGCAATAATCTGGCCATTAAAGAGTAGGAGGTCACTGCAGTGAATAAGAAAGATGGGAGTAAAAACCTACTGAAAACCCTGTGGTTCTTTCCACAATCTCCATTCCCACTATCTGCTCCCCCACCATCCTGTATTGTGTCCTCTCCTCTCCTTCCCAACCCTCTGAAGTTTTTCTTGGAAAACCTGAGATCTCATACTTTCACTCTGCAGTAATTTATTTAAGAGAAGTAAATATACTAAAGTATTCCTTAAAGTCAGAACCACCAGCATACCTCAAGCATATCATTACTGCAGCATGATTTATTTTTTTTCTTGTGCTCTTAATCTAAACATAGGTAAAAAGTTGTACCCATGAACTCCATTTTTTATGTGCTTTGAAAAGAGTGGCTGTGAAATTATACCCTTCTGTGTATACATATGAATGTACAGTGTTTTCCCTGAAATAGAAGCTAAATATTTCCTACTGGAAGGAGAGGTGGAGAGATATTAAAAGCATTTGGAGTCTGAAAAACTGTTCTTATTCCTTTCCAGTCATTGTCTCAACCTGAAGAGGTTTACAGAGTATAATGCGAAATGAGCTCCCCTCCAAGCCTTGACTCAGTTGTGCAAAGAAAATCTGATGACTAATGACTGCAAAAGAACCAGTCTTTTCTTACAAAGACCATGAAGGATCTATTATATTTCAACTCAATGCTTATATGACAAAATAAACTTTTAAAGCTAACTGAAACACTAATAAAATTTATTTTTAGTTCTTGTATTTCATATTCTTATTAAATCTATGTAGAGGTTTCTATCTATGCAAAAGCATGTTGGGTATTTTAAATTTGGTGAGCTGTTACTTGTAGTTTTTGGAGTGAAAAGGGGAAAGTGGAAACTCTTAAAAATGGATTCTAAGATGGTCTAGAAGTGTCCAGTTCCTGACAGGATTGTTCCAGTATGAAGAAGAGTCTTCTGGTAAGCAGTAATAGCCAGGAAAGCACTCTGCAGAAGGAAAGCACAATACAGCGAGGAGAATACTTTCATATTGGTGCTTCACCAGAGGCTCTGAAGGGTCTGATAATGATCTGTCTGCAACTGCATCACTGCTCTATTGTAAGCCTGCTTTCAGGGACAGTTACAGTTCATGCCACTTATCACTCTCCCAGATTTCCCTAGGCACTCTTAAAAATTTGCTATTGTAGACAAATAATAAGCTCCCTGAAGCAGTCTGTGGTGACAGACTAGTTTTATTGATTTATGAAAGGTAAAGTCAGAAGTAATATTTATCCTGTATTTGCATATGTGTTCACATTTTGGGTATGCATTCACTGCATGAGAAAAGCAGAGAATTGTAAGGATCAACTTCCAGACAGTGAGAACAACACAGGGTGGATGGACCCTGCATCTCTAAAAGCTGAATTTGTGGAATTCAGGCAGGGTACAAACCAAGGAGACTACAACATGGCTGCTGAGGTCTCATCAGTTTGGCTTCCCATACATAATTTTTTCTGAGCTCTTACCATCTTTGTTTACTCCATCAGTCCTTTTCTGTTGCTATAGGTGAGGCAAAGACGGAAAAAATAGTCATTTGCTCACTACACTAAGAATGGCAGATATGACATAAATAACTAGAAACAGCTCATTTGTTTGCTATGGATGCCACAGTTACTCTTCATTGTAGCCACCAAAAACTCACAAGCTTCCACCATTTGGAGTCCAAAGGGTTGTCTCACACTGAGGTAAATCAGAAGAAATGAAATATTGGTGCTGTCACGTGTAGAAGGTGATGCCAAGCTGGTCTGTATATGC
>WEIT01017353.1:11504-28400 GCA_013389985.1 Dryoscopus gambensis | reverse complement strand
CACAGCACCGCAGGCACTGTGCCATGGCACTCCGCACTCCGCACTCCGCACACACACAGCACCGCAGGCACTGTGCAATGGCACTCCGCACTCCGCACAGCACCGCAGGCACTGTGCCATGGCACTCCGCACTCCGCACTCCGCACTCCGCACAGCACCGCAGGCACTGTGCCATGGCACTCCGCACTCCGCACTCCGCACTCCGCACAGCACCGCAGGCACTGTGCCATGGCACTCCGCACCGGCACCCCTCCGGGCGAAGCGGCACAGCCCCAGGCTGGGCACAGCGCAGGACACTGAGGGACACCCAAGGGACACCCGCCCCTCCCACGCCAGCTGCACAGGGCGACAGAGACTCCCGTGGGGCAGCGGAGCGAGGGTCGCCGTGCCCCTCTGCGGGGAAACAGGCAACGGGAGCTGCTTCCCCTGCGTTGCCGTGGGCAGGAGTGAATATGAGGAGAAATGCATGCGTGTGAAACGGGGATGTTGCGCTAAGGAACACGTTCTCAGCTGACATAAAAGAATATAATTCTCATTATTCTGGTGCAGGTCTGTTGACTTGCAGCAGCTGAGCTACTCAAAGTGAGTTTGTCCAAACAGCTGCTGCTCCGTTGTTTTGTGCAGATACAGAAACACCTGATTTACTGTTACTTTTACATCTGGCATGATGTGTTACTTTTATGTGGACTATATACATAGGCATGCACATATCCGCACTCACACTGCACCTGTATATAAGACAATAAAACCTGCAATTTATCTGCTATGAAAACAACTTTCTTAAAACAAATTTGCTTGCAACTAGAGACCCTACCAGCAACCTTACTCATATTGGGATTGTTTTGCAATTATTCATGGGAGGGCTCACTGTAAGTTTGGAGCATTTTCTCTGGGTGTTGGTTCTCCCACAGTAAGCAAGGCACATGCCAAAGCAAACTCTGCTGATCTCCTCAGTTGGACTTTTTTTACCCTGCATCACTCCAGAAGGAGATAGGCCTGGCTATCAGCCTTCTAAGCCAGCTGCTTCATGGCCCAGAGATTTCCTTTCGTCATCTTCCTTAATGCCAACATTTGCAAAACTTGAATGGGCTAACACATGCTACTAGCTATGATGGCAACAATGCTTACACAAGAGTATAATGGAGGCAATCTGGAAGTGTATTCATGCCAAAAGTAATGCTCTTTCTGGGTTTCCCCGTGATGTGGCAGGGGAATTTGGCAGCAGTGTTAGCCTCGCCTAGGGAAGATTGCCATTCCTTCTTCAATTGTTATTTTCAGTAAGGTGTCGTGGTCATGTTGCTGCAACTCAGCAGAGGTCTGTAATACTAAATTAATCAAGGTTTCAGTGGTAGACTCCTAAAGATGGAGAACCCTGAACAGAAGGAGTAATGATTCCAGGGAGTGAAGGGAGAGTCTGTCTGCATCCATCATGATCAAATACATGACACCCTGCTTTCACATCTTGCTTTTAAGGTGGAGACCTGTAGTCAAAGTGCTGGCAACATTAAGAAAAAGACCACAACCTTCCTCTGTTGTGGACTCTGCTGTGCCCACAAAATCCTTCCAGGGACAGGAATGGGCTGATTTTCAGGAATATGCTCCCACAGTACCACACAGGCCATCAAACACCACTTCTGCTCAGAGGCTGCATGGATTGTATTGGTTGAAACCATCTGTTTGCTTCTGAGATGGGGCTGCTGAGCTGTCTTTTCAAGAACAAATAGTGACACTTTCACAAATAAGGAATTCCTGAAGAGGAGGACTGACTTCCAAACAAACACTCCTCATCTCTGGGAGCCCTACAGTCAAGTATATCATCTGCAGTCAGGCAACACAAGGGACTTTTACTCTTCACTGCTGGTCTTCAGCCTTTTTCACTTCTTTACATTCTTCTTTGTTTTTCTCTGCTTCTGTCATGCTCTTCAGTGGCTACAGGACAAAGCAGGCTCCAAGCCTACCTTCCTCCCACCTTCTCCCCCACCTCTTTCTACTCCTTCTTCACTCCTTCCTTGTTAGGAGCAGCCACAGGTCAATGCCATATCTGTACTAATTAATTAAAAAGAGGGCTTGAAAATACTTCACAAGCCTCTGACATGGTTGCTTGGTTATTGTGCCCTATTATCATCACAGGATGCTACACAGGGCTATAATTGCATCACAGAGGTTCCTGTTTCATTTCATATGCTAAGCCTAGTATAACATCACCAGCACTTCAGCACAGAATTGCAGTTCTGGATGAGCTTGTTTTACCTCACTGCCTGTGTTAGCAACTGCACTGGGAGGGCAGCAATTGTGTGCACCAATGTTCCCACGTGAGAAAGCAAGGTTTTCTCCAGGAAGGAAAGCTGCTGGTATTGACCTGACAGGACTGTGCTGGCTGCTGCAGGCTGGACGGACAGACAGGGAGGGTGTCCTGCCTCTGCAAAGCTGAGAGACTGCTGTGGTGAGGAGGTACTGCTGGTCATTTCTCCTCCTATTCCTCACTTGGAATAAAACACATCCAGGCAGACATCTGGCTTGGTTGGTATGGACACCTGCTGGAGGTGCTGAGCATCTCTCTATAGATGGTCCACATGTCTGGGTGAGGCAGCAGGGTCCTGTCATTAATGCAGTGGGCTGAGAAAGAAGGTATATCACCTCCTCATCCCAGAACTAGCATGGATTTTATTCTGTGATCTCTGGTAACTCACTAACCTGTGTGCTACGACCCCTTATCACCCACAGCAGGCTGTGTGGCAAGGATGAATTTCTCACTCCACATGCCAGTGCCAGGAAAGCTAGGGCTCATGGTGCTCAGTGGAAGCTTGTGCTCTCCCCTCCAGTACTCCTGGGCAGCCTGCCATGCCATTAACACCCATAGCGCCAGCAGACCAAAAACAGTGGGCAAAAGCAAAAGCATCCCAGATTCCACAAGAACTGAGCCTTCTGCAGAGAAACACTGGCTGTGAAATAGGATGTGCAAGCTGCCAAACAGGAGGGAAAGGAATCACTGTCCTCCTGTTTAGGAACACCTGACTGCATGCTTGAAGAGAGGACCAAAGGTCCTGGCAAGCAACATCAGAGCACAGATGACCACATAGAAAACGTGCAGACACCAAGTGACCACATGGCTTTGCTTTGAACTGCTCAGCTTCCCCAGCATCCCTCCAGCACCACATCAGTCAAGCAGGAACAGGGCAAAGCTTGGCTTTTCCCAGGGATGACCTCCATAGATAAGACATCCACCGACTGGTTTTGTGCAGGACTGACAGGGGAGCTGGGATTCTGCTGAGTGGTTTGTTTCTGCTGCCCAGCTCTGCCCTTCGTTTGACCCAAGCAGCAAGGAAGGTGAGCCACACCCCTGCATGTGCCCTGGCCATGCTTGCACTCTCCTGCCCAGCTGAGCAGGGTGTGCCAGCACCCACACCAACTCTCCACCAGCCCCCGCCACCAGTCCTGAGCCTGATCTGCCAGAAGCTTTGCCAGCTGAAACAAAAAGGTTAAACAGCACCTCATGTGAAATCTCTCACAGCAGGAGGGAACCTGCCCTGGGAGGTGATGAACAGGCTGGGAGGAAGACAGATGCAATCAGAAAATACCTACATTTTTAGCAGAAAGCTGGCCATACACCAAGGACCTACCACTAGAGCAGCTGGGATGGGAAAGAAAAATGAGAAAGGCCAAGAATGGTCTGTTTGACTATGTAGGTTTGAAATCAGAACAGATTGTGCCACGGGAAGAAGGGCAGGATCAGGCCACTGCGAAAACAGGCTTTTTTTTGCAGCAGTTCGCCACAGACTGCCATTAGCATGTCTGCTCCAAGAGCTGCTCATCATGGCTGGAACCAGCCAAATGCATATCATGAACTAGTTTTCAAAGGTATGTTTCTCAGAGGAACATGTGCCCAACCAAACTAGTTTCTGCAGTGCAAAAAGTTACGCTGAAACCACTTTTGAGTCAGGAAAAATTCCTGGCACAACCAATATCTTCCTGAAAAAAGCAGCCCTTTTAAAAAGCAGTGTGAGTTAAAAGATTCATCTTCCTTTTTAGACTTCATTTGCTGTGACCCAAGCAAGACTTTATCCCATCAGTTAGCTGGAGCATGGAGAGAGTAATATCTGGAAGGTCCCAGAAAGTCTTGGAAGAGCTCAGTGCCTGGCCAAACTTGTGGTGTCCCACACTGCCTCGTCCTCCTCTGTAACACTGTGAGGGAAGCCTGTTTCAGGCAGCCTTCCAACATGCAGGCAGACAGCTGGTTCTTCCCTAAGGGTTCCTCCACCTCAACATCTATTGCAAAGGAATGAGCACAAAAAATCTGGGGAGCCAGCTTCCCACCCCAAAAGCTTGTGTGTCAGTCCGGAATACTCCTGCAATCTCCTCTCTGGGAATTAAGCATGAGCTAGACCCACCTGGCTGACACTTCTCTGGGTGAAAGGGCTTGGTGAGAAACAGGTGTATGTAAGTCAGTATTAATGGGCTGGTTCCCTCGTGGGACATGAGTGCTCTGGAAGGGCAGAGCAACAGGTGGATCTGTGGGGCTGTGCAGCATACAAACACCCAGCTATGAGGACTCAGAGTCAAGGACAGCGGGGTGGCTGGCAGTCTGCTCCATAACTGCAGGAAGACAAGTGGTCTGACCTGCAGAGAACTGGTGTGACGAGTGGAGCTGGGGTATTACAACACACTCCTGGGATGCTGGTGGCTAGTAAATAAGAAATCCTTCTCTCATGATCGTGCAGATGGCTATGTATCCCTGTGTTTTCAGTAGCAGTGCAGCAGAGCTGCACTGGTGTAAGGAGGGTCAGAATAAAAGCCAGTGAGCACCTTAGTAGACACCAGCTTTCTGGCACTATACTGGTACACTGCTATTGGGAAGTTCCTTGGAAAATTGCAAATAAATATGGAAGTGAGTAAGTTTCTTGCCTGTTAGTTTGGGGGCTTTTTATGTTTCCTGTACAAAACACTGGAACTGTAATGTTTGAAAAGCAAATTCATTTACTAAGGCATGGCAAAGCAGCATCAGAACACGATCCATTTGACGATCCTTTTATTTAAGGGTGGTCCTTAAAGAGGAAGATCAAGCAGGCAACTTCTGCCTCACACCTGACAACTTCTTTTTATGTAAGGAAAGGTTTTAAAAGCAGAATCTGTGAAGCATCCTATCTGCATCCCTGGAACATCTGTCATTAAATACACACAATATTTCAAAGCAAAGCACTGCTGGTTAATTTGCCCTTCACTTACCTGCCAGTCCAAAAATTACTTGTGGGGGGCACTGCATGATGCCATAAGATTTTTGTCACTTTTGGAGATGATTTCAGAACAAACTCACTTTTAGTAGACCATGATCCTTCATCTCTGTCAGTCGTTCACCACAGCATCTGGTTCCATCCTGCTCAACAGTATTTCAGCATTTGTAATTCTGCTTTTAACAGTGACCAGACATCCCTGCTCCACAGGTCAGAAACAAGGGCACTAGAAGGATCCACAAGAGAGGAGGGCATGGTTTGTTCTGGGACACTAATGGGACGTAAGCCCACAAGGAGCTTGATTCAAACAGGAAAGCTTGAGGAGAGTGGTCTTCTGCTCCCGTCGCCTGGACTGCTGGCAATCCCTCTACTGGATTGCTAGGATAGGTGTAGCAAATACTGCTCTGCCTGACCAGGGCAGGGCAGACTTACACAAGCGTTCATGCAGGCATTTTTCTGGTCATGTGGGAAACATCAGGCTGAATTAAAAGGGGTGACCGGGCAAGGAGTGTTCTGAGCTTATTTCTGAAGTAGAAGTTTGTGTGGGAGAACCTGAGGATCAGGGATTCAGGTATCACAGTACACTGTAAAGGTTTTGTCTTTTTCCAGTAATTGCTGTTTACCAGAAAAATCCTACACTTCTCAAACTCCTTTTAGAGGTTCAACACACAGCCTATAGCATGCATGAGGGTATGCTCATTTTTCTTTGGACATCCTGAAGGAACATGGGGGAGTAAGTACCAGCACTAGAGACCACCCAGCTCACAGTCACTGGATTTGTTATGACTGCAGTTATTCATCAGCTTAAAAAAACCCAACCAAAACAGTACAACAAAATACCTAACTTCAGGTCAGAGCTAGGATCAAAGTGAGTTAGAGTGTGAGTGATGAAATGCAAAGCAGATAACAGCTTACGAAAGCTTACAGACATGGTAATGCCCAGGAAGAACACTCAGTCTTTGGGCCACTTCTAAATTTTTCGTACCCTGTCTGGGGCAGCTAACAATCTGACAGAAGTATCTGTTAGCTTTCTCCACTGAGAACCTCAGATTGTCACGTTTGGCAGCCACCTTTCCTTCACATGTGCATGATGCTGAAGGATTCAGCGCAGACAACACGAGGACACTTCACATTTACGCCCAAGCATATCGGAGCAGAATTAACTTTCTGCTGGTCCTTCCTTTGTTAGTTTTGTTACTAGGCTGCAACTAACAATTAGTGTTAACACAGAAAAAGGTATATAAAGATCAGTCCACGAGGTGCCTTTTGAAATTCTATACTGCTTCACCAGAGGCTTGAAACACCCTTGAGAATCGAGTCTGTGTGTTTTCACAGTTGTCATCACACAATTCTGTTCTGTATTAAATTCCCATGGGTTTTGGTGGAACAGGACATATCTGTGGCAACAGCAGGTGAGTGTCAGCTCTTGCATGAAATACACAGGTAAAGAAGAGCAATTTAAACAAAAGCCTGAATAATGAATATAGTAAAAGTGTGTAGTAACAGCTCAACAAGAAACCCATTTGAAAGCAAGCAGGAGACTTGGCACTAGAAGTGTGAGCTAAGTATATGAGGGAGATTTGTCTGAATGTACTATGTGTAATTTCTGTATATAGGATAAGGACAATAGGCTGTTTCCGTCTAAGAAACCAAGATGCTTTTGTCTCCAGCCTGTGGCCTCAAGTTATTCCCTAATGTCCTTTAGAACAGAGACAGTGGCTTTAAAACATAACTGGGTCGTGCTCTTCACCCAACTCACACTGCTAGCTATGAGTTCCTGAGCTCACAAAAGGGAGTGGCTCTCTGCAAACGACATATGAAGGTCGTAGCAGACCCGCAGTGCATCCATTTCTGTTCCCCTCTTAATGCTGGGCTGTGAGGGCAGAACTTCTGTTTTACAGGATGCCTTATAGAGCTCACAGTACAAACACAAAAAGATGGAGGGTGGGGAAAATCTTTGCAATGACAGGACTGGAATCATGTGGGAGCTGAGTCTTGGTTCTGCCACAGAAATTCCTGGGGCTATTTCCAGCCTTTCATGACATTGCCCATCTCTAACAGGCTGACAACAGAATCTCATATGTTGTGTCTTTGGGGTGATCTCTTTTTCTTCAAAGAGCGGAAAATAACAGCAGACAAGGTTGTAAACATGAAGATGGGGCATTATTTACTTAAGATATATCTGACTGTCCTTGTCACAGGAGCATTTATGCTTCTGGAAAAGAAAATAACCAATGGAGCCAATGCTTTCTCCCAACCTGGGCTGAGGCAACCATGTTATTATTTTCTTCCCTCCCTTTTCGGCCTGGTAACTTTCAAGGTTTGAGAGACCTCTTTCAGTGAATAGATGTGACCTAGACACTGCTTTTACAGTGAAGTCTGGATCTCAAAGTTCCCCTCTATCATATTCATTTGTTTAGTAGAAATAGTAAGCTATATATAAAGAAACAGCTGACAACATCCTTCTGGAGAAAATATTATGAAAAGTATGAATTATGTTTCTTGGTAAAAAAAACCCCAGCACGCTGATTTTGTGTTATTTATTTACCCAATACTACATCTTACACATATTCACAATCCAAGTTGTGACAAAGATCATGACTGAAGCTAATGATATTGTACTTATCCCCCACTCTGCTAAAACTTTAACCATTAATGAAAAGGTCTGCTTTCAGAGTTGTTTCTCAATGCCATGTGGCTCCTTGTCAGTGAGAGAAAGTGAGAACAGGGAAGCAAGATCAAAACTATTGTTCACATTTAAGACATTTGATAGAACCCACTTTTCCTTCCTTGCTTCACTGTCTAGTGAGCTAAGCATAGAGCTTGAGCTCAACCATGCCATGCTGAAAGAGTGTGCACACTTTTCTGCCTCCTTGGTTGTTAGTTTCTAATGTGTAGGCTTCCCAGTCCAACCTTTTTATCACAATTTCATTGCATGATACCTCTTTTAGCACTGAGTAGCAAATGCGAGACACATCAACTGCTGCACACACAGACATACACAAGTGACTTCACCTTTGCAATGCCAAATGCCTTCTGTGCACCCTTCAGGGCTCAGCTATCACTTGCAGCCCTGCAGCCTTCCACCGGAGCTGCTGTGTCAGTCTTTCTCCCTACTCCTTCCTATGCTGTTGCCTTGGCCTTCCACTTGCAAATCTCAGTAGGTTCTCATAGAAAGCAATTGCTCATAATCTGAGAATCTCCTCTTTCTTCCCCTTTTGTTTCCTATCTGTTTTGTAACTTCAGTTTGTTTTAGGGGAAAAACAAGAGTTAGCAAATAGAAAAGCCAATAATAATAATGTAAATAACCTGTAAGCATTACCAGCCATAAATATGCATGAAGTGGAGTGACTGACACACACCACCTGTGACTACTTAAATGTGATCCTGTCAGCACTGGCAGCATCATACACAGGAACAACCAAGGGGTACCAAGGGCAGAGCTGACAGAGGAGAAAGACTGACAAGAATAATTATAGTCATTTTCCTCATCTTCACTGCTTGCTGACTCTGGAGTGGACACTCTTCTGGGGGCCACATTGCTTCGCTTCTTACCTGGCCACTTGTCAGGTACTTCCTTCTCCTTCTATTCTTTTTCTCCTATAGTAACTTCAAGTTGATATGTGGACCCCACTGATAAAACCCTGTGCAGGTAAACATGTCTCAAGAGGTGTGATGATACTGTCCCCAGACAGTTGGCAAGGTCTTATTCTCAGCCCCTGGTAGAAATGGTGGGAAGCAGAGTTAAGAGTCCCTCTCCTCCCCCCAGTAAAAGATACTGACTCTATGTATTTAGTTAGTTAGAGCTTAACTTTGCTATACAAAGCACCATCTGATTCTAGGCCAGAACGCTGCACTGAACTAAGATTAAGCAACACTCCATTATATGGACTATATGGATTATATGGACATTATATGGACATTATATGGACATTATACGAAGATCCACTGAGTTTCATTTTTGTCAAAGTTTTAAGCATTCAGGCTAACATTCTTCCAAACCAAGTCTCTCCCTGACAATAAAACATCACTTTCTCTGATTATTTCACTGGTTCAAATAAATATGACAGGTCCTGGTGCTCTATCACCTAGAAGTACACACTTTCATTCCTGCTCTGGAGCAGAGACTTTATACCAGGACCGAGGGAAGCGAGGTGAGAGGCTGCAAGGCACAGACACGGATTTTTAAGTTGCTGCAAACCTGTTTATCTCACATTCCTGTGTGCTGCCTGCTCCCTCTGCTGGCACCGCCTGCTCCAAGCTCCGGCGGAGGACCTGGAACTGCTGAACAGGTGGAAGAGAAGACGTCAAAACAGAGCCGATGAGCTCATGAGGGTCACATTTCCTTCGCAGTTCAATGAACCATCAGTCCTGCTCACTACTGTCAGCAGCCTGCAGATCGTGTCTCTCTTACGTACATCTTGGAGCTGTTCTCTTCATTTATCATCCCCCAGAAAACCTCTACCTTTCTCTCCAGTTACTCACAGTAGCAAAACAGTCATGTTTTTTAGTGACTTCATTTTTATGGGCTTCAAAATCTATGAAGTGAGCAACAGAGTAAAAAGAAACACACTTCTGACCTCATGTAAAAATCCTCTGCAAAAGGCAAATATCCACAATAATTCTTCTACTACAGCATCCATTGTAGGTCTTGTCCTAACAATGCACAGCGGACTTTTAAAATAGTTGAAGATCATCAGCCTTTTAAAATAACATCTGATAGAGGTGGTCAGTTTATACAAGCTTTGTGAAACCAGTACAGGACAGAAAAACACTGTTTGTCTCCCACTCAGAGGAAAAGTTAGTGCTGACTTCAGCTCTTACAGTACACCAGAAACATGTTGTGCATCCCCTAATCCCGGGATCAGAACTCACATCTCATTAGATATCAGGTAATTTAAAGATGAGAAAACATTATAAGAAATAAAGTTCTATTAGGTTTACATCTCACAGTAACACAGGACAGTTTGCAGTCAGAAAAAAAAAAAAAAAGTGAAAATGAAGAAAACTGTCCTTGAAACACCAGAATTTTGGGACATAATTTTTCTTTTAAGCCTTACAGCAAGTTATTTTAAAACCCCATGTTTGCTCTTGGGTATTAGAATCAACCTGAACTGTGACTTCTGTAGCAATTACAAAATCTATTGATCTTTTACTGCATCAACAAAAAAATGACGGCTGATGTTTTAAAACAGCATTGTAGTTACATAACAAAGGCCAGTATTCTGCTAGTGTTCAAAATTTAACTATAGTAGCATCTTTTCAAGACTCAATCTTAGCATCATATCACCTATAATACTAGAATTTCCTGACATGAAAGCCATGAATGGCTTTAGCTTATCTAACAAGAAGAAACAGAATCATCCGAAAATGAAAAGGATCTGGATTTAGGCTGTGCACAGGAAACAGTAATATCCCTAGACTAAGATTTTTGAGTTCTTTAGAAATTCTGTTTTGAAATATACTTCATAGTTTTATCTAAGTGATAAAAATGCTAAATCAGATTATGTGATTAAATGTCATACACTTCCAATATCTGAATCTAACAAAGTGCTTCCATATATCTGTATCTATCTATATTTCACAATATTGAAGCATTTTGCTGCAAAGGAGGAGGGTGATTAATTGAAATAGAATTCACTTTTCCAGTCCATTTGTAAAAACATTTCAGAGGACTGGTTACAATGATTAACTTAATGGATAACTTCTTTTTTTCATGGTTAATCTGTTCTCTTCTGACTCCATTTGGAAGCTTGTTAAAGAAGGTTTGGAGCTGTTTGGAATAGTGATACTTGTGGAAATCACACTGACAAAGGAGTGCAGCAATTTAACATTATGAAAGTTCTGACATTGCCTCCTGTCCAACATTAATTAACTAGTAAATATGTTTTCTGGAATGAGAAAACACTCCATAAGAGGAACGAATTACAGCAGGTGTTGTATGCAGTTACTTAATGAAATTATTAGATTATGACTGATTTAACTAAAGAAAAGGCTACATGACTCCGATCTCTCAGGGGAGATGAAACAAATCAGGTTATTTTCCTACCAAATCCTCCTGGTAAAAGCAGTGCGCACGGGAAACACTGCTCAGAGATGTGCAGAGCAGAAGTCCAGCACATTGACTGGATTCTTTCTGAAGCTGCACTGGCTGCTAAAATGTCAGTACCTGGTTAATAAAAGCAGGGTAAGCTTTTGCACTCTTCCTGTTCACAGGACACGAGAGTGCAGAAAAATCCAAGCAGTTCTTGCCTACACGTTCCCTTGAGCCACAAGAAGCCGAAAGCTCCTCCAATCCCAGATCACAAAGCGAGAAGCCGCTCTACTCCCCCATCAGCAGAGGCTTTTCCGGGCACCGGTACCCGCGTCCCCTGACAAAGGCCTTTGGCCCTCACCTGTGAACATTTTCACAAAGTCGGCACCCGACATGCTCATAACCACATCAGCTGTCACAGGAGGCTTTCCGAAGCCAGCGCTCCCACCCTTGGTCTTCAGGTCAATATACCAAGTGCCTCCACCATCACCTGGACAGAGAGGCAAGCGAGGTGAGAAGGCAGCGAAGAGCGCTGCGCCCTCCCTCTCTGTCGCCCCCGTCAGACGGCCGCAGCCGCGCGCGTTCCGAGCGCTTCCACGGCAGCCCGCACGCCGGCGGATGCTCTGCAAGAAGTCCGCTCTTGTCCCCAGAGACGCCCCGAGCACCACGTGCTGGGGACACGGGCAGGAGAGCCCAGAGGCCGCGCTTTGCTCACAGAGCTGGCGGCAGCTGGCGCTCCTCCCGTGCCCCGAGCGCGCCCTGCCTGCGGCCACACCGCCCCTGCGGCGGCGGCAGCGCCGGGACAGAGGCGCCGCGTGCGGCACGAGGGGCAGCAGCTCCCGGCGCCTGCTCAAGGGGGCCCGGGAGAAGGAGCAGCCCACACGGGGGAAGGGGAGCCGCTCCGCTTCGGGACCAGCCTCCTAAGTGCTTCTGCTTAAACGCACCCGGTGCCTTTTGCTAGGCAAGGCTGCACAAGCGATGGTCTTACCAGATAACTCAAACTGAAAGATACCCTGAGTGCTTCTCACGTACTCTTCAGTCATCGCCCCTTGAATAACTCTGAATGTCTCTGCAACAGGACCCGATGGCTTGGCTGCAGCAGATTCTGTCTTAACCTTGGCTCCATCTACTCCTTCCTGCTGGGATACGCTTAATTTCTTATCCTCTTTTCTTGGCTAGCGCCTCCAAGAAATTAATTCTTTTGCAAAGGCTTCTAAACTGTGAATCAATCTACTGCTTTTGTTGCCAACTTCCTAACTCTCTAAACAGGTGCAAGAGGTAAGGCTAACGTGAGAGAATTCACACACTGAAATCTACATAAACCTGCCTATCTAATACATAGTTAGCCCCTGTCTACCGCGTAATTGCTTAACTTGTGCAACCTTACGCAGTACGTGTCACTGCACCTGCGCGGGCCTCTTCGGGAGTCTCTAGTGGTTTGCCCTTGTGGTGGAGGTTTGCCCCCTACTCAGTTGCAAGCAAAGTTCAGTTCAGGACATGCAGAACCTCCAATTGAGTGTCAAGAAGATATCACTCTCTCAGACAATTGCCAGACATAAAATACAAAAGCTTCCCACAAACATTGAGCAACATCTGCTTAACCCACCTGATAGCATCTTTTGACATTTAAAAGAGGAGTTGAAGGGGAGAATGATACCATCAACTTCTATCTGCAACAGAGATCAAAGGAAGGGACAGGGACAGCGAATTCTGCTTCAAAATTCAGAGCTTAAAGATCCAGAGAATTCTACTTAAAATACAAAGAATTCTGCTTAAATAAACCAACTTGACCAGCATTTTACTTTACCACAGTGAACATGCACATTTAACACTAAAGGACAGCTTTTGCAATTTACAAAGCAAATCAAGTTGAACAGCCTCTTAAAATGCTGTTCAAAGTCTCTTAGGAGTTTTCAGTATCAAAAACCGATTAGGTGTGTTCTGTGAGTCCCTACAAGATAACCTGCACTGGGAGCCCAGGGAACCAACACCATCCGTCCCTGGCAGAACGGTCCTACTGTGACTGCTCCAGGGGTATTTTCAAGAGAAAGGAACACTTCCAACTGTGCCTCCTCCGCCCTTGCCTTATCTCTATATTGGCACTCCTATAAAACCTGTTCAGCATTCTTAGTTGCTCTCCAACTTGACACACCACAATTCTGAAAAAGCAAAAGCAATGTTTTTGTTTGTTTGTTTATTTTTTAAAAAGAGCCTAAAACATTTCTGCATTTCATCTAAGAGACTGTAAATCATGCAAATTTCATCTAGGATGCAAGACAGATTGGTTTTGACATAATTTAGCAGGAGAGATCATGTGACTTTCCTGCAAAATGTGTTATTTTCCATTTGATTTCCTTTTCCAGTAATATTCACCTCTGACCTTCACTATAAAAAAGTATTCTTCAAAATAAGGTACTGACCATAAACCATGAATGTTCCAAAATATAGTGGTAGGTAACATTCTTTCACTAGCTTTATGTACATAGGGTCTGAAGCCACTTTCATAAATCTCACCCTTGAAATGAGAAAAGAGGTTTTGGCAAATAGCTTGAATGGAGCCCAAATTCTTGAGAGAAAAACCAAACCAATCCACTTGAAATCCAGACGGCTTGCCTTATCACCAGAATTGATCATATTGTATATACACTGGTTTTCCTACTACATCTTTCTATCTTCACTGCTATCATCAAAACTAGAAACCCTTCAAAGTTGCAAAGAAAAAAGTTTGAAGTTTAGAAACCATGTCTTTTGCTAGTATGTAGTAAAAAAAGAAATAGTTATGAGTTGGGAAATTTCAACCAATTTAATTAATTTAATTTTATTATTATTTAATATAACTATGTAATTATTTTGTTACTAAGAAATGAAAACAAACACCTAGAAAAACTCACCTCAGTTCCTCTTCACAAGCCTTATTTACTTCTAATAAATTCTTATTTTTTTTTGACAAATTTGGGAATTCCTCCTACTAATACTATTCTACTATTCTACTGATACTATTCTAACTATTCTACTAACAGTATACCCATGAGTGTCCTTAACATTTGTTGTTAGATATCCAAATGTTATTTAATATTCCAATCAAATAGTAGTGAGTTTAAAGTGAGTATTTTAAATATAATGGTTCTTCTGCTAAAAATTATCTTCTTAATATGTTGAAGTAACAGCAATATTCACTATGATGCACACTTGTTAATGAATGGGGGAAACAATATCATGTAGACCATGGGATGGGATACCAGTGAACAGTGCCCCATGCGTGCTGTGTGATCTTGCACAAGTGGTTTTCCTCATTTTAACTCCCTTCCCAACCGAACATTTTCATGTTTCTACCTATTTCTTTATTCGTATGGACATATATTCATTAAAAGAAGTGCTCTAAGACTTGAGAGATGCTAAAATGCTAAATTGCACTCAGCAACACGGGAGACTTGAAGTGAGGCAGCAAGTGTTTTGGGATTGTCACATGCAGGCCACTCGGTGTTTTCAGAACCGATTACTGGCCTGAAAGATCTTCCCACTGTCTTGAGAACACTCACGGCCCAGCTGACAGCGCTCACCAGGNCGGGGAGGCGCCGCTGCGACGCGACACGGGGCGCTGCGCAAGGTCAAAGGCCGAGGGGCAACACACCTGGCCCCGCAAAGTCAAGGGACCAGTTCCTGAAAGAGAAGGGCGCACCACGCTCTCCTGCGAGTAGCTGGGGCGTCAGGGGCTAGCTCAGCTCCAGGTGAATGCTGCACCATCGGAGGGAAGGGCAGCTGGGAGAGCAGGGGGGTCCCGCCTCGCCAGGGCCGTGGGGTCTCTGCATTGTAGAGGGCAGAGCACTGGACTGCAAGCACAGATGCAAGGGTGCTCAGCCCTCGGTAATCCCGTGCTCCCCTGCTCACCATCTGGAGTGACGGGGGTGGGGGTGAGCTGCGGGGCTGTTGCACAACCGAGCACCGGCAACACTGCTGAAATTCAGCGCTTGAGCCTTCCACCTTCTGTAGTGCCTGCTCAAATGCTTTCTGCCCCTCATGCTACAAAAACCTTTGAGGAGGTAAACTGACCCTCCTGATAGAGAAAAAAAGCCCGTCACTCCAGTTCCCCTATTACATACTGGAGAGAAGAAAAAACAAAAAAACCCCCAAAAAACCAAAAAACACTTGAGGAGGAAGAAGGTTGAACCATGATGCCCAGGGGCTTCTCCTGCAGGTACTTCTGTGCATGGTTGAAAGCGGCAGCTCTCTACACACAGACACAATGGCTCACTTCCCTGGAGCCCACTGCAGGCATGAGGCTTACCCTCTGGGCATGCGACTATGGCAGTCAGGTCCTGCCTTGGTCATTTGGGCCGAGTGGCTTCAGGGAGAATGAAGGAAAAGCATGCCTGAAGATCTTAGCAGAGCACTTTCACTTCCATCTGTGCAGGATGTCAACCCTGGGAAAGCAGGTGGCATGGAAGACATTACAGTTGCAAAGTGCTCAGACAGCCCTTGGCCCCTCTAGCCTGCTCATGCCTCAGTCCTGCAGGAGTCTGCAGCCCTGTGACACTGTGAACTACAGTGGAGTGAACAAATCACCACCATTATATCAATACACAAGGACTAGGGCATCTGCTCAGGGTTCATTTTAATTTCTGTTGAAGTCAGTAAAACCATCTGTCTCAATTCCTCCAGCAGGTTCAGACCTACCAGGTGATTCCCCCTTCTGCCATCAGCTCCTGGTGAAACCTGAAGGCCTCTCAGGATGCTGCACAGAATCTCTGTGTGAGAGCTGAAGGGGGAAAGACAAGCAAAAGCTGGAACCTGGTGGAAGATTTGCCAACCATAGTAACAGGCGGGCAGCATGGCAAGGACAGGAGGAGGTCAGAGTCTTCATTGGGCAACAGAGGGCGGAGGAAAAGTTACATGTACATGGCATGGAGGCGAGGGCTGACCTTGTAGTTATTGTGAAATAAGAGAGGGACTAGGGGAGAGGTTGAAGGAGAGGATAGGTGTGGCTGGGTTAAAAAAGAGGATCCCACTGCAGGCTTTCTCATGAACAGGCAATCACAGAATTACTAGGGTTGGAAGAGACTTCTGGAGATCACCTACTCCAGCCACTCTGTCAAGGCTCAGTGACCTAGAGCAGGTCATACAGCCTCCCTCAGTAGCCTGTTCCAGTGCTCTGCCACCCTCAGCATAAAGAAGTTCTTTGTCATGTTGAAGTGGAACTTCTTGTGGTTTAGTTTACAGCCACTGCTCCTGGTGTCTCTGGGCACCACTGAAAAGAGTCTAGCACTATGGTCTTGCCATCCACCTTAGAGATATGTATATGCATTAAGGAGATCCCCTCTCAGTCTTCTCCAGACTGAACAGGCCCAGGACCCACAGTCTGTCCTCATGAGAGAGATGCTCCAGGCCCCGAATCATCTTTGTGCTCCTTCACTTGATCAACTCCAGTAGCTCCTTGTCTCTCTTGTCCTGAGGAGCCCCGAACTGGACACAGCACTCCAGAAGATAAGATGGAGGCAACGTTCCAGTGACTTGAGTGCAACTGGCAAGAGACCAAAGCAAAATTTCACACGTGCGGCGGAGAATGAAAGACTGCGGGAAGCCTCCCTGTTGCACCCTTCATCCCGCGTAGGCCTTTTTCCCGTCTCGAGTTGGCTC
>WEIT01017353.1:319-11413 GCA_013389985.1 Dryoscopus gambensis | reverse complement strand
GGGGGCTTGGCTGGACAGCCGTGAGCGCTGTCTACCTGCCCCCGAGCGCTGTATCCCTGCGGGGCGTGCGGGACCCGCAGCCGGCCGAAAGCGAGGGGCTGTAGCGGAGGACACGCGTGTCCCTGCGGGCCTGCGGGGCCGGGCCGGCCGAGGGCCCCGGGCAGTATCAGAGCCCCGGGACGAGCAGTTCGGGTCGTGTGGTGGACTTGACCAGCGCATTTTGCAAGGGAAGCAGTTATTGGAGGACTTTAATGGAAATCGGACAGTGTATCATTAATTTTATCTAGAACATTTATATTAAAGTATAGTTACTTACTATTACTACTATTACTATTGTTGTTGTTATTGCTATTTTTGTTACTGTTGTTGTTTTTCTATAGTATTATAGTATTCTAGTACTGTCTTACCTGGCAGTCAAATTTTCTTCCTGTATAGGATCTTAATTTAGAGGTGTTTTTCTGCCTTTTGGTGTTTCAGAGGCCAATACTTCTAACAGCTGGGAAGATAAGTTATTTTTTGTTACTGTGTGTTATAAACAGGATTATTAAATTCCTAACGTCTGTGTAAGCTGCAAAACATGTCCCTGAAGTGACCTGAAGGTCTTTATTGGCAGTCATCTGTGATGGGAAAGAAACCAGTCTTAATGTTTTTCAAGATTCCCAAGACTGGGCACATATGTGAATTTGATGTTTCCTGTCTTATTAGCAGAATTCAGCTCTAAAGGAAGTGATGCACCTGTGACCTTCACAATACAGGTCGTAAGAAATTTTAGACAGGCATATGCTTTATAAACTTTAAACTATTGGGCTGCTAAGTGAATTAAGAAATAAATCCTTAGTCTTGCAAATACGACTAATTAACCACCATCCTCTGAGCCTGACCAACCGGCCAGTTTTTTACCTGTCGGGTAAAAAATGCATATGCATATGCATCCAGATCATAGAATCATGTCTTAAATACGAAGCAAAAATATTGTGATGGTGTTGAAAGATTTGCATTCACCCACTCCATTGAGCAAAGGGCCTGCTTTTATTACCAGTGTAGCAGAAGTCTCTGAGCTCTTGATGCCCTTCACAAGCTTCTGCTGCAGGTGAACTTTGGTTTTCCTGACACCACCCCAACATGCCCTGATAATGTTTCTAATTCCTTCTTTGTGGCATGTCTTTGCTCCTGCTCCCTGTTTGACACCTGGTACACCTGCTTGTCTTCCTGAGTAGACCACTCCAGCCCCAGGCAGGGCTTACAGCTCCGTCAGCTTTTCTGTGCCGCTCTCTCCTGCAGAGCTGCCTCTTGCTGGACCCCATTTACCTCTTCCATGACTAAGGTGAATTCTGCTGACCTCAGATTGGTTGGTTGAAGGAAGAAACTAGATTCTGGCCTTACTTTACTGAGTTTTACACTTTCACTATGTATTCCAGTGTTGAATTTTCCTCACTGTGCATGTGGCTGAACTCATGGCAGCAGGTTTTTGTGGTTCACTGTTCTGTTTAGATATTTTTCTTCTTGTGCCTTTCTAAGACTCAATTTTGCAGAAAGAAAGCTGTTTGAAATGGCACCTCAGGACATGGTTGACTTTCTGAGATCCTGTAGATGCCTAGCCCTGCCTCGGCAAGGGGAGATCACTCCCCCTTTCTACCCCATTCCAATTTTCTGCCTTCTGAAAGCAAACATCCTCCTAGAGAGTATTTATGAGATGGATGTTCTAAGATTAGAGGGGGAAAAAACCACTGAAACCAGATGGGGAGAGACAGTTCTAAGTTTGGCCCAGTCTGAAAGGAAAACTAATAGAAGCTCAGACCATAGCTTTTGTGACATTTGTGGTGTGAGCAAAAGAGTGAAGTTGCTGCTGTACATGGTTTATATGAATTCTTCAACTGAAGTTAAAAACCTGAACCTTCTGGGTGTTGCCACAGTGTTACAAAAAGCAACATGAGCTTTATGTACAACACTGAAACACACGTTCCTACAAATGGAAAGCCTGTTGTCTAAAAGGCTCTATCATTGAGTATTTTTGTGGAGTTGATATTTCTCTTTTCAAAAATTCAGTGATACTATGTTGGCTAGACATCCTTCTTAAACTCTAAAACTTGTTAGTTTCTCTAAGTTGATTGGACCTGTTTATTTGGAGGACCCATTGGACTACATGCAGTTACTGGGAAGCTGTTGAATGTAGAAGACTTAAGAGAAAAATTGCCTTTTCTGAAAATAAAACTTTTGGCACTTGTGCATGGCATTGTAGTTCCAGACTCGGTACTTTATACCACATTGAAACATCAGTGTTTAGAGCACTGTGATTAATAGATTACAGAGATCTGTGTAGGTGTGTTCTCTTATTAGAAACTGGCACTTTGTTTTTACAAATTACTCCTTTTCCATTGTTGCGGAACATAGCAGCTCTGTTGTAGAGCAATGTGTTGGATCTTTTTACAAAAAGGGAGAAATGTAACTGGGTGACATCTGTAACCTTGTTGCTTTATAGTGTTTGCGAACTTGGGGTGTGGTACTTGAATGATGCTTTTCTGTAGCTGTAGTCATCCCTTTTGTGTTCCTGGGCTCTTTTCTTAGTAAAAGGATGAGGGCATTTGTCTGGCTGGGTGACTTCGCAAATTACATTTGCCCTTAGGGTCTGATAAAAGTAAAATGGTTAACAGCTAGTGCTTTATTCTCCTCTTCTTTACCCTCCACTTCCCCCTTCACCTTTAGGAAACTGGCAGGATGCACTCTCTTCATCACAGGTGCGAGCCGGGGCATTGGCAAGGCCATTGCTTTGAAAGCTGCCAAGGATGGTGCCAACATTGTGATAGCTGCCAAGACAGCTGAGCCCCATCCTACTCTTCCAGGGACTATCTTCACTGCTGCAGAAGAAAGTAAGTTGTAACAAATGAAGGTGCTGGGCTGGGTGTATACCCTTGCTTAATTATCATATCTTAAGTGGAAAAGTGCATAGACTCTTTTAGTTCCAGTTCGCCTGGAACTAAGTTTTCATGCTTCTCTTGCCTCCCAGGAATGCTGTAATGTTACTGTAATGAAGATGGGTCTGTGTATATCAATGTAAAAATGCTATGCTACTTGAGATGTATGAAATAAACATTCACAGTGATAACATTTGGTTTTGGCTTCCCTGTTCTTCATTCAACATGTTAAAAGGTCAGAATTTGAGAGTGTGATTTTCAGTGCCTTCTTGAAGCATGTCACTGCCTGAGAGATTCTCAGAAAGTTCATATTAGTTGTCCCATCTGAGAGTAAATTTTTAAATGTTTGATTTTTTAATTATGCAGTTGAAGCAGCTGGAGGAAAGGCTTTGCCGTGCGTTGTTAATGTGAGGGAAGAGCAGCAAATCATTAATGCCGTGGAGAAAGCTGTAAAGACTTTTGGAGGTAAGTTAAGGTGTAGGGGAGACATTAATGGGCAGATTGTTCAAACAAAAAGAAAAAAGAACAGCTGCCTTGGTCATGCTTTTTGTCTTTAAATGCTAATGTGAAATGGCTTACTTTAAAACCAGGGATTGATATTTTGGTGAATAATGCAAGCGCCATCTCTTTGACGGGCACTTTGGAAACAGCAACGAAGAAAGTCAATCTTATGATGGATGTCAATGTACGAGGAACCTATCTTACGTAAGTGCTGAGAGAAAGAAGCAAAGCAATTTTAATAGAGTGTATGATATTATTTCAGTTTTTCTGAGAAATTCTATAACTATCTTGCTGCCCTGGAATTTAAGTGCAGATATTCTGCATGTGCTCACAGGAAATTGCTCAGTTATTGGTCAACTGATTTGAATTAATATTTCCAAGAATTATTTGCAAGTTGGAGTAAACAGGAACCTTATTACTGCAGTCATTAAATGTTCACAAGCCCCTCTATGCGTGAAGGAGAAAAAACTAATTTGTTTCAAATGAAGCTCCAGCTTGGCTTTGTTAAATGCTGATGCTCTTTCACTTCAAGCAAAGTGACTAAATTTTTGCATACATCAAGTCAATATCTTATTTGTCAGTTTCCTTCTCATAAGCTTCTTTCTCATCTTTAGAGATGTTGCATAACTCACCATAGTTAAAAGAGAAATGTTAAAGATATAACTTAATGATCCAAAGTGTTCTCCACCTACTTTCAGCTTATCAGTTCTATTACTTATTTAAATTAACATACCAAAATTTAATTTCACAGTTCCTGGGGTCCTTATTGCACATTTTTGGAGGTGGATTTAGTAGGTTGAATCATCTTTACATTTACAGGATGTCATTTAAACTACCGTCTTAAAATGAAGACTCTGATTTTCACAGGGTTTTGAAAAAAGCCCTTAGGATGATGCAGATTCTCTAAATTCAGATGTTGCTTGGTGTGATTAGAAGGTTTTGTATCAAAGTATTACCACAGAATCATAGAATAGTTTGGGTTGGAAGGGGCCTTTAAAGGTCATCTAGTCCAAACCTCCCGTCTAGAATCGTGTTTGTCATTCTCCTTTGTGCAGATCAGTCTGGTTGCCAGGTCTTGGTAGATTGCTGAATGGATTCAATTGTATTGCTGTGGCAAGTTCTGTTTACTTCTCACCACCCAATAGCAACAGTGATTTTCTTGGTGTTACATCTAGCTATTCCAAATTAATGGGGAATTCCTAAAGTGTATTTTTGGTCCTATTCTGCCTTGAAAAGATTAAAAATCAGGTTCTGTGTGCTGCAAGTGGAAGAGCTTGAAAAAAAATCAGTGCCTCTCAAGGGAATGGTCTTTGTCCTTGCTTTTGTAATTCTCAGTTGAGAAAACCTAGTGAAGCATTTTTGCCCTTTCTTCTCCTTGCTTTGTATGTTGATTCTGATTGTAATTTGTAGAGACCTACTTCCAATTTAATGTTCAAAAAATTGCAATAGCTTTAAAAAAAAAAGCTGTGGATTTTTTGCCCCTGTAGAGGTGGTGGTAAGGAAGATGTCCCATCTTACAGAGTATACCTGTTGACATAGAATCATGGAATTGTTGAATCATGGTATGGATTGGGCTAGAAGAGACCTTAAAACATCATCTACTTCCTAGGGCTGGAAGAGACCTTAAAACATCATCTGCTTCCAAGCGCCCTGCCACAGGCAGAGATATCTCCCATAGACCAGACTGGTCAAAGCCCATCCAGCCTGGCCTTGAACACTTCAGTGGGTGGGAAATCTACAATTTCTTAGGCAACCTGTTCCACTGCCTTACCAGTTCCAGAGTAAAGAATTTCTTCCTAATAGCTAATCTCAACCCACTGTCTTTCAATTTAAAGCCATCCCCCCTTGTTCTCTCACTCCATGCTCTTGTGAAAAGGCCTTCTCCCACCTTCTTGTAGCCCCATTAGGCACTGGAAGGCTCCAGTAAGATGACCCCAGAGCTTGCTCCTCTCTAGGCAGAATAACTCTCAGCCTGTCCTTGCAGGAGAGCTGCTCCATCCCATTAATCAACTTGGTGGCCTCCTCTGGACTTGTCTCAAAAGTCCAATGTCCTTCCTGTGCTGGGACCCCAGAGCTGGATGCAGTGTTCCAGGTGGGGTCTCACCAGAGCGGAGCAGAGGAGCAGAATCCCCTCCCTCCCCTGCTGGCCACGCTGCTTTGGATGCAGCCCAGGACACGTTTGGCTCTCTGGGCTGGGAGTGCTCATGGCCAGGTCATGTCCAGCCTCTCACCCACCAGCACCCCCAGTTCTTCTCACAGGGCTGCTCTGAATCTGCTCATCCCCAGCCTGTGCTGATACCGGGAGTGTCTTGACCCAGGTACAGCACCTTGTTCTTGGTCTTGTTAAACCTCATGAGATTCCCATGGACCCACTTCTCAAACTTGCCCAGGTCTCTCTGGATGGCAATGCTGAACTTCAGGTGTGTCAGCAGCACTACTCAGCTTGGGGTCATCTGCAGATTTGCTGAGAGTGCACTTGATCCCTTCATCTGTGTCATTGATGCAGACATTGAATAGCACTGGTCCCAATACCAACCCCTGAGGGACACCTCTTCTCACTGATGTCCATCAGAACTCTGAGCCATTGACCACTACCCTCTGGATGCTACTGGCCAGCCAATTTCTTATCCACTGAACAGTCTGCCTATCAAACCTTCTCTCCACAATTTAGAGAGAAAGGTGTTACGAGTAACCTTCTCTAAACTATACAGACTAAATGACACCTGTAGCCCTTCTCTTGTCCACTGATGTAGTCCTTGCATCATAGAAGGCCATTTGGTTGGTTCAGGGAGGACTTGCCCTTGTTGAAGATGCTCCANCAATTTCTTATCCACTGAACAGTCTGCCTATCAAACCTTCTCTCCACAATTTAGAGAGAAAGGTGTTACGAGTAACCTTCTCTAAACTATACAGACTAAATGACACCTGTAGCCCTTCTCTTGTCCACTGATGTAGTCCTTGCATCATAGAAGGCCATTTGGTTGGTTCAGGGAGGACTTGCCCTTGTTGAAGATGCTCCAACTGTCCCAAATCACCTCCTTGTCCTAGGATCACCTCCTGATTCTAGGAGGATCTGTTCCCTGAACTTCCCAGGCACAGAGGTGAGGCTGACAGGTTGGTCGTTCCCAGGGTTCTCCTGTCCATCATTTTTAAACATCAGTACAATGTTTCCCTTTTTCCAGACACCTGAGACTTTACCTGATTCCACAGTTTCTCAGATATGGAGAGTGGCTTGGAATCAGCCAATTCCCTCAGGACTATGAGATGCATCTTATCAGGCCCCATGGACTTGCGTATGTTCAGGCTCCTCAGATGGTCAGAAACCTGATCTTCACTTAANCAGAGGTGAGGCTGACAGGTTGGTCGTTCCCAGGGTTCTCCTGTCCATCATTTTTAAACATCAGTACAATGTTTCCCTTTTTCCAGACACCTGAGACTTTACCTGATTCCACAGTTTCTCAGATATGGAGAGTGGCTTGGAATCAGCCAATTCCCTCAGGACTATGAGATGCATCTTATCAGGCCCCATGGACTTGCGTATGTTCAGGCTCCTCAGATGGTCAGAAACCTGATCTTCACTTAAAGTGGGAAGCACTTTGCTCCCCCAATCCCCATCCTGCTTTCCATTCACTTAAGAGATGTGGGAAGAGAAGCTGCCATTGAAGACTGAGGCAAAAAAGTTGTTGAGTCCCTCAGCCTTCTTGTCATCAGTTGTTACCAGTTTTCCAGCTTTGCTTATCATGGGATGTGTGTATGTACACTTTATTTGTCTTCCCTTTCTGACTGACACACCTGTAGAAGCCCTTCTTGTTATTCTTTGCATCCCTTGTAAAGTTCTGCTCCAGCTTCACTTTGGCTTTCCTCACCCCAAACCTACACAACCAGCCTGTGCCCGTATATTCTTCCTNAGTTGTTGAGTCCCTCAGCCTTCTTGTCATCAGTTGTTACCAGTTTTCCAGCTTTGCTTATCATGGGATGTGTGTATGTACACTTTATTTGTCTTCCCTTTCTGACTGACACACCTGTAGAAGCCCTTCTTGTTATTCTTTGCATCCCTTGTAAAGTTCTGCTCCAGCTTCACTTTGGCTTTCCTCACCCCAAACCTACACAACCAGCCTGTGCCCGTATATTCTTCCTAGGATACCTGTCCCTGCTTCCACTGGCTATGCATTTGTTTCTTGTCCTTTAGTTTGACCGGGAGTTGTGTACTCATCCATGCCAGTCTCTTACCTTTCTTGCCAATTTCTTGTGTCATTGGATCACTAGCTCTTGTGCTTTATGGAAGGCATCCTTAACGATCTGCCAGTTCTGTTCTGCTCCCATGTTTCTGAGGGCAGCGTTGCAAGGGTTCCTATTGACTAACTCCTTGAAGAACTGGAATTTTACTCTTCTGAAGCTCAGGGCCCAGACTTTGCTGTTTGCCTGACCCATTTCTCTCCAGGCTGTGAGCTCCACTGGTGCGTGATCGCTGCAGCCCAGCCTGCCTCCCATTGTGGCGTCCCTCGTTAGCTCTCTTAGGGTTGTGACCATCAGGTCCAGTATGGTGTCCATTCTGTTAGGGGTATTACCTGGATTAAGGAGTTATGCTGCATGCATTCCAGGAATCTCTGGGATTGCTTACAGCTCGCTCTGCTACTTTTCCAGCAGATATGGGAGTGGCTGAAGTCTCCCAGCAGGACAAGAGCCTGTGAGTGTGATCCTTCCTGTAGCTGGAGCAAGAAGATCTCATCAAGAGGCTACCCTTGGTCAGGGACCTGTAGTGACACCAACCACAACGTTCCCTTTGTTGCCTCAGTCTCTGTTTCCTACCCACAGGCTTTTACCTGCTCACTGTTGTTGTTCTTCAGTTCACAAGCTGTTCTTCAGAGATGGCTCGTCACACTCAATCCACACCTTGATGCAGGGGGCAACCCCTCCATCTCTCCTTCCTCCCCTGTCCCTTCTGAATAGGCTGTAGCAATCAATGGATGCAGTCGAGTCTTGGGATTTATCCAACCAAGTTTCAGTAATGGCAGCTAGGTTTCTTGATTCCTATGCATTAAGAAATTGAGGTATCTGTTAGTGAACTGCCACTGAAAAGAGCTGAGACCCCAGGACAGTTAAGCAGGTGGTAAATTATTTACTGCTATGGTGATTTTGCCATTGAAGGTGTTGAAGTTGTTCTCTTCGTGGCTGAGAATATGCATGGGCCCTGTTGGAATATGTGAATAGTTGGCCACTAGTGTGGTGATGTTTTCACCCTGTGAAGCTTGATTAAAAATTCTCAAGCAGAGATCAAATACAAACATGTACCCTAGTTCTAGAAGTGAAGTCAAAAGACAGTTTCTGTAAAGTAAAAGTTCTGATTTACAGAGATGTGTAAATTCGAAGTAGAATTCTCTTAGAAGAGAACAGGTTTTCAGTTTTCTTTGAAATATTTGTAATAGCATTCTGCTGTGCAGTATTATTTCTTCAACATGGTTTTAAAGAAAAAATAGGTGTGGGATCAGAAGAGAATATTTTTATGACTAAAGGATGCTCTGCACTATTCATTTTGGTTGTTGCCATATAGTGGTTTTTTGCCCCTGCAAGAACTATTACAGGGAGATTATGGCTTCTGAGTATCTGGAAAACTAGCTTTAGTCAAAGCTGATGCACTGGTTGGAGAAGGTGGTGCAGTTTGCAGGAATGAATACTAGGCCTAAGATAAGTGATCTGGGACAGGTGTTTTTTTCTTTATATCAGTTAAATACTTAATACAAGAAGAGGGTTTGTCTTGGGTTCTCATGAAACTACTGGTCTACTAGTATTGTTTTACTGTAGTTATAGGTGTTCCATAAAATAAGAAGAGACTGATATGTCTGAATCTATCTTTCAGGTCTAAAGCATGCCTTCCCCACTTGAGGAAGAGTAAGAACCCCCATATCCTGAACCTTAGCCCACCTATGAATCTGAATCCCATGTGGTTCAAAAATCATTGTGGTGAGTAGCATTCAGAGCCTTTGCTGCTATTTTGTGAGAAACATGCAAGTACCTGGTGAAGTGTGCAGTAGTGCCAGTTCAGAATGCCAGCTCTTATATCTTTAGCACTATATACAGACTGGCACTAATGGTTCCTCAGAGCATTTTGTACCTGACCTACAAGAAATTATTTTGTGGGAAAATGTAGGGCAGGTTTCATGGTATCATCCATCCTTTTTTGTTTTCAGAGTAAGTGTGTGCTTTTCTGTGGGAATTGTTAGGACTGCATAATATTTTCTGCTCCAAATAGAGACTGAAACCCAAAATTTATTTTCTTACTCATTCAGCTTCATGGTTTTTTTACTATGGGTAAAGCTTAATATTGTCTTTTAATATGAAAATTATTTTGAGGTAGAAAAAGAACTGTGTTATCTAGAAGTTAGTGTTGCTCATCTTAAAACTGTAGAAAAAACTTTCCATTTTGGACACTTGTCATGTTAAACTCCAGCGGGTTCCAGTTCTTTCCCCAAAAAGTTTCTCTTTTCAAAGTAGATAGGTAACAAGGATTTAGAATGCCTGTCCTCCACCTTTTTGTTTTCTATAGGATACCAGTTTGGTCCTTAACAGCTAGTATGCCTTAGGCATCTTGAAAAAAATTGATCACTCTTGTCAGTGTGCTGTGTATAAAAATCATGACAAGATCACCAGGCAGCTAGGCTTAACTTATTTTTGTAAACATGTGTAGCTTTCATTTTGTTTGCAGTGAGAAGACATCAGATTACAGTTTGTATCTGACAGGGATGGCAGGTCGAAGGGAGAGATTTTGACTGTAGGAAGGTACTGTTTTGTCTGAAGGCCCTGAATTTTCTGTGTGAACCAATTACCTGTTTTATCTTCCTTTCATAATTCAAATTACATTTTACATAGAGTGTAAACTTCTATCTTTTTTGTACTCTTGTCTTAGCTTATACCATTTCTAAATATGGGATGTCCATGTGTGTCTTGGGAATGGCAGAAGAATTTAGAGGAGAAGTTGCTGTCAATGCTTTATGGCCTAAAACAGGTGATTTTGTTTTTAACATTACTAAAATACTGACTTTCTGTATTTTGTCTGGTAAAGCTTGATTTATTTGACACTACATATACTTCAGACTTCTGGAATAGATTCAGGTGACTGAGCAGTTGTTACATATATTCTTTTTTCATCCTGCATGTGTTCTGGTTTTCATTCCTAGTTCTCACTAGACTATTGCCACTTGGATCTAAACTCATCTTCAGCTAGTTTGAAACCACACGGTTGAAGCATATGTGCAGTGTTTGGCTTGCCAGTGCTTTTTCTGATACACCCACTGTTTTGGTTTGGACAGAATCACAAAAATATTAGTGTGCTTTCATGAGTGGGAATTGAACATCTGTGTCTGTAGTACTATTTAGAATGCCTTGCTAGTTAAATTGCAAGAGCTTACTGACAAGATAGATACCTCTGTACATGCGGAAATAATTTTTAAAAGGCCTATTCCTAGAAGTTTTGGCACAGTGCAATTCTGTGAAGAGTTGTTCACAGAACCATCTGATTGCAAATTACAGGAAATTAAAGAGCTCTCTGGAAAAAAAATAGCTCAATGCTCCCATGTTGTATTAGCTTCAATTTGTGTTCTCTGGGTCAGTGAGGATAAGGGCTGCTGCTTGAGGTTTGGCCAGCTGTTTGCCAAGGAGGCCAATCTCTCCTCCCCAAATACAT
>WEIT01017351.1:2507-38566 GCA_013389985.1 Dryoscopus gambensis | reverse complement strand
CCAAGACAGATTCCCATGGAAGAAACTCCATGAATACCATGTACTTAATACCCAGATACTTCCTGCAGCCATGTGACATCCTGAAACCTACCCTTTTCACACAGGTAATTGACAATAAAAGAAAATGTCACATTCATAGCATGGTCTGTTAGAACACGGAATTTTTATCAGAGATTTTGTGTCTTGAATGTCCTCTGAAATTTTCAAGCCCTCTTTTGAAAATTCCTAGCTTTAATCATAAAAGAGGGGTAGAAGATTGTCGACGGTTGAAGAAACAGGTTTTAGGCCAAAACCCTGTCTAATTATATACCAGGTTCACACACAGACTTCTTACTCTATTTTCCTCTTGTTCTACTTAGTCTTTTTATAACAAAGTGACATTCTATTTAGATCAAAATATTAGAAGCTCCATATTTGCATTAAATATTTAAATCAATCTGTATCAAGTAAACTTGACCTTCTATTTCAATAAACACCTACAATTCAAATGGAGTTGCTGGTGCTCAATATGTTTGAAAGCAGTATTATGTATCAGATTAGGCATTCATGTTGAAGGATTTAAATTAATAGTGACTGACTTACTGACTTTTCCTCCTTCTCTAGTACTTATGGTTTGCATTTTCATTATAAATTTGTTATTGCAAAAGATATTGCAGATTCTGTTGCACTGAGACAGAACCAGCTTCCTATTTTTTTTGCCCAAAAATACTGTCTGTCAGTACCTGCATTTATGAACTTTTTGAATACTTTTATCTTATTAAGATAATTATACTAGTATTTCTTTTTTCTTACAGTAAGTATATTTAGTCTGCCTGAGTAGCTAAAAGGAAGAGGTTGCAAGATAGATTAGAAAAATGATTTTTCAAGACCTTTGGTTCAGAAACTGCAACAGAATGATTACCAAAACATTTTAATGCATAGCACTGGGGTCCTCTAATTTTAAATCCAAAATTGAACACTAAGGGCATTTTCTAGAAAAGTTGATCTTCAACCAGAGACAAATAACAAAAATATTATGTAACTCTTTATGCAATGATTAAGGCATACTTGAATCCAGTATGACATAATCATGTTATAATGATAATAGTGGATAGAATAGTAGAGAGAAATGTAAACACAAAAATAGTTTCTGAAAGAAGTAGCTGAAAACTCTGAGACATGAATACGTAGAGATGAATTAAAAGGGACAGCCAGAATAAATTCTCCCACATTCCTTTTATTCCAGTGGAAATAAAGTAACAGAAAATAACAGAAAATTACTTGACCTGCACAAACAAAACAGAAAAGTTTGAAATATTGCAGTTCTTACCAATAGCATATTTCCAGTGCTTACCCAATCACTATCACAGTAAACAAGCTTTTGAAGATCCAACTGTGTATGGCCAAGTATAGACATGATTTTATGGGCACAGATTAACATAAGATTATAGCATAAAGAATCTAACTCATATTTAAGTGTTACAGAATAAGTATGAAAATAAATTTTTGGTATTTGACGTATTCATGAAATATTGGATGGAGGATTTTTACAAGTGTTAACTGAAACATGAGAATATTTAGTTTTGAACTAAGTTACACATTAAATGTTATGGCTTGATTTTGACTAACAATTCATATAATATATTTTTATTTCCACATATACACAGTATATAAAAAGTTTTTTTCAGCTGCATAAAAATTAAAGTTTTAGAAAAGCTCTGACTTTTTGCTTTTTTTCTCTTTAGAGAAAATGTTTCAAAATGAGCTGTTACAAATGCACATTACAAAGTAATCAATTACAAGAATGTAGATTTCCAGATGTCATATTTCACTCTATATTCACATCTCTTGTACGATGTGTTTATCCTGTGCTTCCTATTATAGCAAATCACTGACTGGTGCGACCTGCAGGTAATTAATGCACAGCAGAGTACAGTTTGAACTATAAGTAAAAGGAAAGTTGTTCGAGATATAGGAAAAAAAAAAAAGAAACCCCAACGAACAAACCAACCAAAAAAACACCCCAAAAATTTCCCAAACCAAAAAACTGAGAAACAAGATTTCAAAGAAAATAAAGGAATAAATCAAATTGATATCTAAGTGACATAAGAATTTAAGAAATGTTCCTGAAATATTGCAAAAGGTGAAGTGCAAGAAGGCCGAAGAAGCTATACTTCCATCTCGATGCAGGCATAGGGGTATTCCCTGCAATAAAATTTACAGTGCCCATATTAGTACTGTACCCTTGGCAAAGGGAAAGCTACATTTTAAGTTTACAGTCATTAAACCATATTTCATTGCATCTTTAGGGTATCATAAATATTATTTTAATAGATATTTTACATGTAATTGAAGAAACAGTGGTTCAAAAGGGATAAATTCCTACTTCCATTTCTCTTTTTCATTTATTTCCCAAGTTGAATATGCTGCCAGAGAAAGTTCACATAACTTATATTCCTGTTAATAACAGTCAGTCTTAAGAAAAGGATGCTTTTGCACTATATTTAACCTTTATTATCTGTTCCATCATCATCAGTGACTCCAGTTCTGTAATCATCTGTACTGAAGGTCAGACACAAATCCAAAAAATTGACTATGAAAATTTCACCTCATTCCCTATGGGCTGATCAATATTCTTATCACAAGCAATGCTATTTCTATACTCTTTCCAGGCCTTAAAATTGCCCAAACTGATAATGTTTGTGATCTACCACCGAAATCTGCAGTATTATCCTGGTTCTGGAACTGTATTCTCCAATTTAGCACCCCCGCTAAAACCATGATACTGCTAGCTCCCCGTCCTGCTCCAAGTGGAAGCACAAAAGGCAACGATCACAGGCTTAGATAAGAACACTTTACTGGAATCAGCAATGAGGGAAGAAAACAATGACAGCAAAAATATTAATACAAAAGGTTTAAGACGGAGAAATTATTTACATGGAAGGCCTACAACAATAAATGAACACCGATCTGCTCTGGTCTGCCATGTTTTCTCCTGACCAGACAGAACACCCTTCTCCTCAGAAGCAAGAGTCCCTTTCCCCTGCCCCCATTATCGTAATGAAGTGGTATTAATAATACCTGGCCACTCCAGGCTATTGCAAAAAATTAACCCCGTCCTTGCCAAAACCAGGTCAAGTATCCACTAATCATTTCCTTTTCTTAATAATTAAAATAGGAATAAGGAAGGGATATACATTAGGTATAGGGTTTTAGTAGTTGAGATTTTATGTGACAATGGAAAAAAGTTTGAAACATCAATTTATTTGTGGCAATGCTTTGAAATTACCGGAGTCCAGTTGTTTAGTTAACACAGACTAATGCTTCTAATTGTACCAAAATGACACCATTCCTTCTTTTATTATTGATACTATACATGCTGCTCTCCTTTATGCAGGGTTTTTAAAAATATTCTTAATATATTTTTTTTCTCTTCTATCAGTGCAAAAAACCTTTGCATTTTCTTCCCAGTCAGGTCTGGCAGTTAAGGAAGAAAATATAACCAAACTTTTCTTCAGCTAGTGATCTGAAAAATCAGGTCTTCTCATTCACATTTTGGCAACAGTCAAGTTTCAAAATACCGATATTGGGAAGAAAATATTTTCATTTTAACATGATTAATCTAACACACTTCCTTTTACCTAAAATTATTACATAATAGAAAAATTATTTTACTTTACTTAATATTGTTTTATTTATTATTTATCAGTAGTTTACAAGAACAAGGGAGATCTCAAAAGGGTCTGTGGAGCAAGACTCACTTCCCCCTAAGTGATCAAAAGCTAGCTGATATAACATTTATAGAAGGTATTTTATTCTGTAGTATAAAGCTTATAGCCATATGCAAAAGTTTCCATATAAGAAAAAAAGTGTTAGCAAATACAGGGAAAGAATGGAAAGGTTCAGATACCTAATGTTTCCTTACTTCATCCACTTCCCACCAGATAATGAATGCAACCATTAGAGTTTAACAGTTTATTTGATTAAACACTGATGATGAACCAGAATGTAACGTGAGAACAAAACAGATTATTTGGGAAATACACTAAGGTTTATAGGTAAAGTGCACTTTCCAACAATTTCTTAATCATCCATTTTCCACTACACAGTCAGACAAATAAGCTGAGAGTGCAGTGAAATAATTCTTGACTGCAAGTGGTATAAATGATTTTCCACCTGAAAAACGGTAAACCTTCCCTGTAAAAGTGAAAGGTCAAACTTCCTGAGAGGAAAAGTCATTCATGCACTAGAAGGACATCCTTAAATGGGAAGAAAAAGGTTTCTTTTCACCCACTTGGCATACTGTAACAAGTCATATAGTATCTCATGGACAAATCCAGCTCATGTACTGAGAGATGCCTTGGGACAGAATGTCAGTAAGGTCAAAAAGGCAAAAAACTTGGTTTTTACAGATGTGTCCTCCTTGAGATCTGCCATACAGTCACAGACCCTTTCTGCCACCTAATTGATTTTCTTTGTTTCTAACATCCATTCAAAAGATCTAAAACATGTAGTTATGCTTTTGTGCTGATGGGCTTGAATAACATTTGCTCAAGATACTGTAAGACATATGTAACTGCACCATGGAGAATATCAGGAATCAATTCTGCATGCTTAACCAAAACTAAGTGGTGTTTGTTAGACCCTGATATACATCATCAAAACATGGCTCCACTTATGCTTCTAGCTATGGTGACTGCAGTCACCACCCACATGGTTAAATTGTGCGCTCCCTCAACATGAATATTGCTATTTTCCCATAGGAGATTTCTATTTTCTTAAATATGGCAACATTAAAACCTTTTGGAGCATATATTTCCAGAAAAAATATGGCCTTTAATCTTCAAGGTATCTTTTACTTTAGATGTAGATTAGCGTAGCAAGTTCTGTTTGAAACCGAGCAGAAACACCAATTAAGTGTAGTGGTTTTTGTTCACATCTTTTACTTTTTGTGAGATAAGGGATTTGGAGAAATGCAAAGCATGCTTAAAACTTTAAACACTATGAAGAAGTTTATTACTAACGGAATTAAAAGTAAAAAGAAATAATAAGGAATTAAAGCAAAACCTCCTTTTTCTCCAGCACCTCCCTTTTTTACTTAACTTGCACAAAGGATAACAAACTATGATTTTTGGTCAGTATCACAGTTCTTAAAAGTCTATCCAATATTTAAGGAAAAAAGGTTTCTTTTTCTTCAAGTGGTTTCCAAACTGCGCAAAAAGCAACAGACTCGCTGAGAAATTCTGCCTTGAAAAATATCTCTCCCATGAATCTTGCAGTCTTCTCACAGCTGCCAGCATGGGCCACACATGGGGTGTTTGTTGTTTTCATAAGGATATGCAAATTCCAGCCTAAAAGCAACTGCTCTCTTCTTCACAAAATCTCTAAAAGTCTCTTGTAGCTCTGAGGTGACCTGGCGTGGTCACTTTTCTTTTTCCACAGGCTGCACACAAAATTCTCATCCCGCATGTCCTTTAAGAGGATTAAAGAGAAAAGAACAATGTGTGATATTACAGTTTTTACCACGGCCTGCAAAAAGTATTTTAAGCTTTGCACTGGGCGCAACTCCACCCTCTTTTCCTGTTGCCATTTTTAGCTCCGTCTCACATGACTCACTTTCTCTCTGACCTTGAAGCTTCTATGTTGAAGAACTCATTTTCTTTGGCTCTATCTTGGAGAAAAGCCTCTTTCCGTTTATGCTGGCTGCTTAGTACTTTTTTTCCAGTTCAATATAGGCTGTGTTAGTTGCAGAAAGCTCTATCAGCTCCCGCTGGGTCTGCGCAGGGCCATGTGGGGGGAGGGGAGCCCGCCAGTCCTCAGAAGCCTTGCTGGGTGGTCTCGGCTCCACAGCAGCTCATGGTGGTTCCTTAGCTGCCCACAGCTCTGAAGGGCTTCTCCCACAGCTACTCGGGGCCCCGTGCCCTGGCACCAGCAGAGGGGAGGCCGGGGGCCCATTTCCCCCCCTCCCCGCAGGAGGGCTCAAAACAAAAGGGAAGTTCCCATGTCTCCACGCAGTTTAAATATGTAAATTTTGAGAGATATTATTGGTCTAAACGACTGTGCATCAACTCAGGTTCAAACCACCACAATTAGTCTTCTTTTAAAAGTTATTACTAATGTTTTCCCAGACATTGTTCAAGAAATCTCTGGTAAAGTTTTGCCACACATAATTTTTACTTTCTGACTTTCTGATTCCTCAAGGACTAAAAGCAACATGGAAATAATAAAAGAACATATATATATTATTTTCTATATTTTATTTATAAATATATATAAATATATGGATATTTTTTCATATGCATATTTTATTAAATATTTAAAATTAACTACTTGTTACTAAACTATTTTTAATAATGACAGTGTGATATATAAAGGTTTTTCACACTTGCTATTCAGCTAAGGAAGAATGCTTCATTTGAAGATTTCTAAACAGTGACTCTATGGATCAGTTGTTACCAGGACACCTTTTGAATGTCTAATTCGCACTCAAATATTTAAAGCAATGGCATTACTGGTATGCTTACAGTTTGCAGAATTGGAAGTCCAAGAGATGGAAGTACTCTCCCATCCTCCCCAAGTAGTGGTTTTCTAAATTAGTTGAGTAATTTACAGCCTCACATTTCTGATATTTTTACTGGTTTTGTTGGGTTTAGTTTATTGTTTGGTTTTTTTGTTTGGTTGGGTTTTCATAGAGTTATTCTAACATATAATCAAAGACTTATTAATTCCCTCTATGTACATTTTTTTAAGTTTTCATTATTATTTGCACACCATTATTCCTCATTTCTATTTTCATTACTTCTGTTTCACCTCTTTAATTTTCATTTTTACTATCAGGTATTCCATTACTTCTAGCAGCAGTAATTTCTCACATGTATTTTGACAAGCTGCTAACTATAATCTAGAAATTACAGCAAAGAAATATCAATTGGTAAATGAGAATAAACTAGTTTATTTAGAAACAAGAAAAAAGATTTTTATATTAAAATTACTTTGTGATCCAATTTCTACAGAAAATGAAATTTATTGTTTTCTTTAAGAATCCCAGAAAGTCAAAAAATACTTTATTGTACTCACTCCCTAATATTTTCATGGCAATAATGCCCCAAAGCTGCAACAGAAAAATGAAGATTTTGCTGGACCAGATGGCAATATATATGAAAACATAGATTTATCCTTTAAGAGATCAGTTTCAGGCCAGATATTGCAAATTTTGATGAAATCCTGTAATGTTATATTTGCATTAGGTCTTATTCAGTTAGCAGGAACACTAGCCTTGCTAATAAAAATGATGCTTTGAAAACAGTGTAAATATTTGTACTCTTCAAAGTGCAGATGAACAGTCATATCATTTCATTGAAAATACTTTACACACTTGTCAAAAACAGCAAAAAATGGAAACTACTATTTACCCTGTTTCCTTTGAAAACAAGACCATAACAAGAAAGACTGTGCAGTTTTACGTGAACTTAATGATTCTGAAATAACATTGGGCTAACTAGAAACAATATTGTGCGTTTTGCTTATTTGAATCATTTTTTTGTTTTAAACGCAGATTAAATTCCAATATAGTTTCAGCTGTTATTATATCTTGACAGTTTTTTGGAAAGAACCTTAGGAGAGGAAATCTTAAATGTCTGATGAATCACAATATCTAATAATTTTCTACAGGAAAGTTATGAAAGCATTCAAATGGGGCATAATATAGAAACTGATAAACCCCCCGCCTTTGATTAAAAAATTACACCTCCCCACAAAATCTCCAAAATGAATGCTTAAAGTTGAATCAGTAGAGACTATTTTAGATTCTGAATTCAAGTTACAGGATGATGTAAGAAGAGAGGTTTTTAAAGATAACAATTGTTCATTTCCATGTGCGTTGTGGTTTGACACTGGCCAGATGCCAGGCACCCATGAAAGCTGCTCACTCACCATCCCCTGCAACTGGACAGAGGAAAGAAAATACAACAAAGAGTTCATGAGTTGAGATAAGGACTGGGCGAAAACACTCAATTACCATCAAGGGCAAAACAGGCTCAACTTAAATATATTAAGTGACTCTATTACTAACAAGGTCAGAGCGGAAAAATTAGAAGCAAAATAAGCCCTTAAAAGCCCCTTTTCACTCCTCCCCTCCCCTCAGCCCCTCTCTCCTTCCAACTGATAGCAGAGGGAGACAGAGAATGGGGGTTGGGGTCAGTTTGTCACCCGTGACCTTTCTTGCTGTTCAGGGAGAGGAGTCATTCCCCTGCTGCACTGTGGGGTCCCTCCCACGGGAGACAGCTCTCCATGAAATTCTTTAACGTGGCTCCATCTCACAAGCAACAGTCCTCCCAAAACTGCTGCAAAGTGAGTCCATCCCACTGACAGTAATACCCCTCAAACTGCTGTGGCAATGGGTCACCCTTCCACGGAGTGCAGTTCTCCAAGGACAGGCTGCTCCAGCCTGGTAGCAAGGGCTCTCTCTCTCTCTCCACTGGGTCTCCCACTGGATCACAGCCTCCTCCAGGCATCCATCCGCTCTGGCACGGGCACCTCCCCCATGGGCTGTGGGTGGATCTCTGCATCCCCTGTGGATCCCCACGGGCTGCAGGGGCACAGCTGCTTCATCACCACAGCCTGCAGAGGAATCTTGGCTCCGGCACCTGGAGCACCTCCTCCCCCTCCTCCTCCACCGACCTTGGTGTCTCCATGTTGTTTGCCTCACATGTTCTCACTCTGCTCTTCTCTAGCTGGAAAATTAAACTGTGCCACAAACTTTGGTTTGAGTTCTTCTTAAATAAGTTGTCACAGAAGCATTAGCACCATCTTGAATGAGCCCAGCCTTGGCCAGCCGCATACTTACCCTCAGAGCCATCAGGATTGGCGCTGCTGGACATAGTGGAAGCTTTTAGCAGCTCCTCACAGAAGCCACCTCTGTGGCCTCCCATTACCAAGAACGCAGCTGTACAAAACCAACACAATGTGCCTCAGCTTTGCATCCAGGAGGATATTTTCCATGATCTTCCCAGGCACAGGGGTGAGACTGACAGGTCAGTAGTTCTCAGGGTCCTCCATTCTACCCTTTTAAGAGATGGATACAATGTTTCTCTTTTTCCAGTCTCCTGGGCCTTTTCAAATATCCTAGAGAGTGGCTTGGCAATGACATCAGCCAATTCTCTCAGGACTCTGAGATGTATTTCATTGAGTCCCATAGACTAAAGTACCTTCAGGTTCCTCAGGTGGTCATGAGCCTGATATTAGAGTGTGGAAGACCTTCTTACCCCAGTCCCCATCCTGCTGCCCACCTGTGGATACAAAAAATGCTGCTGGCATGGATTTTCCTGCTTCTTTCTCTCTTGTGAGAGATTTTTCTTTCTCACAGAAGTTATCAGTAGAAGTTTTGTAAGCTATAGACACCTGCAAATTTGTTGACACTTGTTTATGGTACAATAGAAAAAATATCTTGATAATGGATGCAGTAAGATTTCAGCCAATTATCCTAAGGGGTAGCTGAGGCATTGACCAATCACACTGTGAAGTAAAAATCTATAAAAAGAGCTGTAAATAATAAAATAACTCACTCTGCTGCATCAATCCCTGACTGCTGCCTGCTCTCTCCTCTCTTCCACCACGACGGAAGGAAAAGAATAGCCACTCCACCCACCCACTTGAGAATTACACAGAAGCAATCTCTCAAAGTAAGTAGAAGTAACACATTGAGGGAATGATGTCTGGACAGTGGAATTTGGAAAAAAACCCGAGTATTTTATAAACATTAGAAATAATCATAACACTTTAAGACTTAAAACATAATTGTTTGAGATCCATTGATCCTTGTCATAGTTCTGCCAAGACTAAGGAAGTACATGCCAAAGCCCCAAGCTTTTGTCAAGAGGATACAGGTTTCTGTCTCTTGGTGGAATCTGGAGGGCTGAATTAAACCTAATTTTTATTTCAATAGAAGGATAAGGGTTTTGAGAAGATACACTGAAAAATTACTATAAAGAGTCTGAAACTGCCTACAGTAGCTAGTAAGAAATGCTGACAAAAAGGTGATAAAATGTTGTCTTCAGTCACTTTGCTGTCATCTTCAGAAGAAATGGATCACTGACATAATTCATAGTCTTTGCAGTCAGCCAGTGATAGGATCCATTCCCATCTTTAAACTATCTTTTCAGTGGTTCACACTTGTTCAGACTACAGGAGAATTTGGATTATTTTTTTATCTTTTGCATAACTTGATGTGATCTCATCTTCTATCTCTCAATTATAGTAAATGCTTTCAGTAGCCCAAGAATATCTTTGGGCGTCAACATAATGCACAGTTGTACAGGATGGCATGTGGAAAAATTATGTTTGTTTAACTATCTTTGTCCATGTGGTCTGGAAATCAGCTTTTTCTGCTGTGAAGGGAGGTGTGATAATTTGTGTAAAGACTTCTGTGAATGACTTTTCCAGGTAACAGCTGGAACTGCTCACCCCATTTCTCTTCCTGCAAAAGGAGTTCTAGGCCTCTTCTGCTATGTTAGTCCAGGTCTACACCCCCTAAGAAAAGAAAGCCTCCCCGTCAAATAAAGTGAAGAAAGAAAAGTTTCTCCAAAATGCTATCAAGTCTTGGCTTTATGTGAACCCAGTTCTTTCCCTGAACTGCCCTTCTCCCCTTCTCTTTGCATACTCAGTGGGAAGACCAGTGAAGAAATACATGAATGACTTTGTAACGCAATGTTAAGAAACTCACCTGCAAGTGAATATTGATGCACTATTCCTTTCTGAAATGAATACGTAAACATCTGATGATGTATATATGCACTGGGTTAACGACTAAAACCCACATCCCTCTTTCAGAATGAGGTGTCTAATTATAATGCTATATAATGACTTCTTTTGCTTGTTAAATGAATATTGAATTAGCTTTTCTTTCGAAAGAATAAAAATAAGCTCTCTTCCCCCTCTCTCACTGCTTTGGGATATTAGTTTATAATTTAGAATATATATCTGGCAAAAAGACGATTTCTCTAGGCAGAAGATCATCTGTTCCTCCAGATGCTTTCTAACCACTGAAATATTGGATTAAAGAAGTGCAGAGTGGTGGAAAAAGGGCATTTCATATTCCTGCATTTATATGCTATGTTGAGTTGCATCTAATAGTGGTTCCTGAAAAAGCCTATGAGATCAATTTTTGGAAGCAAAAATGTCAAAACAGTGCTTGAATCTGATCAGACTTAGGCAGACTTTGATCTCGCAAGTCTCTTCTTACAGTCGAAATGGTGAGAGAATGTTGGGTGGGATAGAAAATGGACTGAAAACTGATGGGACTCATGATTTTTAATACAATGTTCAATTGCCACACAGCTGACAGAGACAGCACAGCACTGGGGCTAGCACAGTTTTAGTTTCTTAATTATCCTGGAAGGTGGGACAGAATGCAATCTCATCAGGCTGACACTAAACTGGGGGAGGCCTGCCAGTATCCAGGTCACTTAAACATAAATTATTCTATATTATGATCCTATGAGTCCAAAAAAGAATGAATGATGATTGTGAATAGTGAAGAATTTTAAGGTGAGTTCTGACACAATTGATTTGTCACTTGGCCATGGCTGCAGGTAGAAATCCCAGTACAAATTATAAAGGAATAAAATTATTTTCACCAATTTTTAAGAAAATAGCACATTTACCCTGATTAATATAAATACAGCACTTCTATAGTAACAAAAACCTGAAATTTTAGTTCTATTTCTAATAGAAACATTTTATTTCTATTATTCAGTAGGATGTCCTACAGATCTAAGTAAATGTGACACTTCTAAAAGAAAGGCTTGGAAAGTAAAAACCACTATTCTACTCTCTTTTAGCATGGCATAAATGTTTGTATGTTGTCCAAATAAAATGTTAGAAATTTTAATTTAAATCTTCCCATTAATTACTTCCAATATCAGTAGGTGAAAAATCACAATGCATTCTGCTCCAGAAATGTGAGTTTTCAGTTTGCCATGTGGAGAAATTGGAAGGTGTCTAGACAGCTCCTTACTGAAGAGTTCAAAATTAAGAAGTCTTCCTTTTTATTCTTTTAGCAATAAAATTTTAAACAATCATAAAGCAAATCAATTTTCCAATCTGCAGTTTAACTTTTAAATTTTTCCATGTCAAGGAACTTGTAAGCAATTGTGATATAGATTCATTGATAGGTAGAACTAGATATTAATCATGCTGAAGTTCCAATCTTTAAAAAATTCCCTTCTTTAGAAGCTCTAACACAATATCTTAGAAATCTTTCTTTTGTAAAAAAAAAATACAGTTTCTACGACATATGAAATGTAACTTATATGGCTATTTTACTCATTTGAATTTTTAGTTTAGATCTGTGGATTTACAACAGTATCATTAAACAGAGAGAAATCACTAAACAGATGCTCTTTGCCAAATATGTTGGAAAAATGTTAGCAATTCAGAAACACCTAAGGCAGCTAATAATCCAAGTATTTTTAACAGCAAGTAATTCCATATCTGATTAAATGCAGCAGGGGCACCGCTATCAGATTTTCAGCGTGTGTAATTTCAAACATAACAAATTAGCTAAAACAAAAACATTCTGATGAGCAGAAATAATTTATACATTAGAGGCTTTCTCCACTGTATCTTTGCAATTCAGATAAATTGCTATGTAAAACTGTGCCACAGGGATGTTATGCATCCATCTGACAATACATGGGTTAGAGAAAGGTAAACCTTATGAAGAAAATCACAGAAATTAAACCTTTAGTATGTCAACAGAAAACAAAAGTCTAATTAAAACATAAGCATTTTTTTATTTCAAAGACCTAATCAGGTCTTTGTTGCTGTTGCTTTCATAAGAGACAAAAGCAGATACTACACTTCTATCTTACTGTGTTAGCAAAGTTGGCTACTAAATCAAATATATTCTTTGGACTATTTTCTGGAGTGCTAGAGTTGCAAAAAGCTGTGGGGCCACTTGTGATGTGTTCATTAATTTGCAGCACTAAGATCCATGTAAATGGAAATTTTTTCATAAAATCAACTGAAAAACCCCAAACATAGCTATTGCTTGCTTTCTATAGCTGTTATAATACAGGAACCAATGAACACCTACAGCTAAAATAAAAAGAAATTTTCTTCATACCTAAAATAAAGTCAAACAAGACCCACTACTTCAAAAATGTCTAAATTATTTTTAATTTTCTCTCCATAGGTAGGAGACCAACTAACATCTCACAACCTTTGCTGTCTGTACTTGGAGCAATCTAGTGGCCCAGAATCTTTACAAGAAATCTGTTTCTTAGTACTTAGACCATTCAGATAATTTTTGAAAGGTTTTCTAAACATTTTAAAGCTTCTATAAGTTCCATTCAAAATTCTGTGCCTTCTGAAATTTTTCTATACCTGACAGGAATGTGTTTCTAATTATTTTCTCTTTAAAGAAATTCTGCAATGTATTAATGCAAAGCATCAGCTGTAAGATGCTTCTGTACCAGTAAGCACGACTGTAGTACTGATTCATTTCATTACTGTGCATAGCTCTATTTCTGGGCATTCTTATTTTTCTGAAGTAACTACAGATACAGCACCATTGCTACTGGAAGAGAACCAACATGTTGAATCTAAAGATCACATTAACAGGCTTCCCTAATTTTTCTGAGAACATATTCTAGGGAAAAAGTTTCATCATAAAAGAATGAAGTTATAGCCGACATCATAAATATAGTTCAGTACCATCAGTGATGCTGAAAAAAGACAAGGATGAAAGTGAAAACAAAAAGAACATATGAAGTTTCTTCCTAGTGTTCAAGAAAAAGAAGAATTTTTAGGTCAGACCATGACCCCAAAAAATGGGTCAGACCAGGGATTGTTCAGACCTCGAAAATATCTGGGAGGTCTTTCAAAAGAAAACAAGAATCCAATTTCGTGAAAAACATTAAGATGTCTGAAAAGTTAAACTTTAAAAAAAATATTTTAAGCTTAAATATATGCGAAAGTTTCACATTTTGAAAAGTCTGACTACAGGCTACGTGTGATAAATGTGTGGCAAAAAAAATAGATAGTAATTTTTTCTCCAACATTTTTCCTGTGTTCATGTGCATATATGCCTGTAAAACCTTAAGGCTATTCTAATGAGTTCAGTTTCTCAGTATAGGTATCACTGTAAGCATCTTTTGTGTTTGACTATAACAGATGTCAGCACCCAGATGTAATCAAAACTCAGGGCATATTTTCTGCAGTTCTTGTGTCTGCATCATCAGAAGACACCTTATTATATGAAAGGTATTAGCGACATCTACTTTGCTGGTAATACTCAGAATTGTATTTTCATCTACTGATTTCTCTTTTTACGTTAGCATGCACAGAAGCTAAAAAATGTATGTATTCTGTTCTACATGAGCAAGCAGACATGTCGCACACTATACCACTACAAGTTGTTTGATTTATATATGCAAATCCCAAACATATAATGGTAAAAGCAGTCTGCTTTCATTTTGCTAGGCTTAGTGATCCACACCAATAAGACATAAGACACAAGTTCTAAGACAATTGTTATATATGAAATTGAGTGATTGGCTTTTGTATGTTTTGTCAATTAATTAAAGTAGTTAAGAAATTGTTAATCAGTTACAAATGGTTTAGGTGATTAAGAAATTTGTTAAATGAATGTTAAAAATCCTATTTGTACCCCAGTTGATAGTTGTAGAAATCCAAGTTTCATACCCCTAGTTTCACTGTTACGATGAGCCATTTGCAAATTTTATTTAATATCCCCAGTTAATTGAAAGTATGTACACTCTGTTTGTGTTAAAATCATATTTTTATCTTAATTTTATGTATGTGTAAAACCTTGTATTAAGTTTTCCCTATCCAAGTAATAGGCTGGGTTAAAGCCTGATATTAAGAGCCACAAGTTATTTTTAGAGACACCCCTAACGGTTCTGTAGGCGTAGTCATGGTAACATCGCATACTAATGAGGACTGATTCCCGCCATTGAAACAGCATTACCTCATCCAGTCTAAGCCCTCGACAACGAGCTAGTCATTGGACAGAACATCCTGACCTCATCTCGATTCATCCAACCAGCAAACACCGAAGAGGCGGAGAGTGGGCGGATCAAAGGCGGAGCCGAGGACTCCTGAACAGCATAAAAGACTGAAACCTCAGAACTCGTTGCGCATTTTTGCCTTGTTCACGTGTGGACTAGCCACTCGTGGAGCCCGGTGCTGCCCTTGGTCAGCTCCTCCCCCACCTTGGGGAACTTTAACATACTAGGCAGCACTGCCCAATCCTGGGACTTGGGTTCATCGCCCTGCGGGACACGAAGTGTCTCCAATCCCCGCCCCGGGCGGTTTTCACCTTTTTATTTTCTAATTTTATTTTAAAAACTTGACAATAAATTATCTTTTATTTAAAGATAATTTTGGGCTGTCTCGTTTTTAACAACAATTTTAAAATTTCATCCATAAAGTCATATTTTTTTCTAAAATAAACTACCTTCTGATAGGATCATCCCAATGAACACTACAGCATCTATTTTATCTAGTGTACAAATCATTTAAACATCCCCAGTTGTAAAGCTTGTATGAATTTGAACATTGCTTGGGGTTCATATTTTGTTCAAGACAGAATGCGTAATGATCGGAAAAAAGACTCAAAAACAAAATTGAAAAGCCAGAAAGACTGAAAATCAGAGACTAGAAAATAAACTAGCAACCAAACAGAAACCGAATGAATGGAAAATATAAGGACAATGGCAATTCAAAACAGATTATCTTATTCCTCCAAAAGACTGAAACAAGTACCAACAAACATGGAGAGATAGAATAGTCTTCAAGACTGCAGCAATGGTTTTGGACCATAGGTACCTCTGAGCTACAGAAAAACAATCGTGACAGTAGAATGTCAGCCTTGATCTCACTACGGATACAATTTTATGTTCAATAATTTTTTATGAGTTTTATCATGCACAGTGTAAGCAGATTCACTTGCTTATCACCCTTTCCTGACATCATAAATTAAGCGGTTTGATTTTTTTTTTATAAATGATCCAACTCTACTGAATTTCAGAAGAGTGTTAGTAGTCCACAGTACCTACATTAAAAGATGGAAAGAGCTGGCCTCACCTTTACAATCAACTAAGTTTTCAAGTAAATATGACCTTACCTGCTGTGCTTTGGGATCAATCAAATTTAATGTTCTGACATGTTCTACTGTACTATTCTCCATAGAAGTTACCAAATTGGGAAGTGCCCTGCTGTCATGGTTTGACACTGGACATAATGCCAGTGCCCCATGAAAATATATTTTTTACTAATAATGGTTGTGAGATGTGATCAGGAACAGAGCAGAGCAGGCTCAGACTTGGAAATAAAAGAAAAAAAACTTTATTAAGCTACATCAAAGGAAAGAAACACACAGGGAACAGAATGAAAACTCTCCGAAACATTCCTCCTCCTCCCAACTTCCACCCTTCCCACAATCAGACAAAACCTTGGATTTCCTGATCAGTTAACAATACTCAAATAATCAATTCTCAGTCCATCAAAGAAGAGAGGAGTCTCTCTTGCAAACCATAGTGTCCTTCCATGTCTGGTGCTCTCACCACCATCCATGGACTGAAACTGCTCTCAGGATTCAATGATGCTTTGCCAAGTACCAGAAGCTCCTTTTTTTGGGACAAACAGTCCCCCCCATTATATAACCCCTGGGGCCGAGGGTTTCTTCTTCCTTCACACTTGGCATCACTGCAGCAGGTTGCCTTATCTGGCATCCAGCCACTGCATCCACCTAAATGCAGTCTCATGTATTAAAGACAGATTGGTTTAGTCCATGGCTATACAAGAAAAGTCCAGCCAAAGCCACTCCATCATCTCCTCCCACCGGATTCTTCCCATCAATTTCTCTAACGTCACAGGATTCCAGGCTGTCTCTCTTCTCGCTCACACTGCTCAGGAGGATTAATGTTTCATAAAGCTTTCTCTCCTCAAGGAAGGGTTAAAATGTCTCTGTCGCTACTGCCGTCAGCTCCAGGACTCCCCCACAGCCGGGAACCTCCCCCGCTCCGCTCTTCCGCCGGCACAGACACAGTTTCTCTCTCTGGGAGGGGGGCGGGAGGGGGTAGAGAACCATCTCCTCGTTTCTCCACCCTTCCATCCTGCAGAAACTGGCACAGTCCCGTTTCCTTCCACCCTCTCTCTCTCTCCGGGCTCCGGCCTACCTCTCTCCTCAGGCTGCATGGCTGCCCCTCCCCCACCCAGGCCCAGGCCCAGGCCTTCAGGCCTCAGGCTGGGCGGAGGAGGACATCTGCTCCCTTCAAGAGCTGGAACACAAAAGGAAGTTCCTCTGTGATTGTCTCCTTTATCTCCCTATGTTCTCAGAGGTGACAAATCTCTTCAGTGGTCATACCAGGTGTCCATATTCACTTCTGACCACTGATTGGTTTGACTATAACTTCCTTAAAAACTCACTTCCTGTCAAACCAGGACACCTGCTTAGAGGCCTTGAACAAATTTAGGGGTAAGGTGATCATCAACCTATTCAGTCTCAGCCAGATGGATTTCACTTCAAACACATGCATGACATAGTTTAAGGGCCCCAGCAGCCTTGGAGATGTAACCTTAACTGCACAGAAGATTTTGAAGACAGAAAGTAGTGGATAATCACAGGATAAGAAAGTGTAGGAATATTGAGGTGGATCACATTGTTTTTAATGCCCAAAGGATGGTCTCAAGTTCACTAAATTTACTATTATAGGCCTTGCTTCCATTTCTTTTTAGGCTCATTACAGACATATTTTACCTTACTAACAAGATATACGTCGAAATGATGTACTGTACTAAACTTTAGAAGAAATTAGTATTTATCAGTCAAGACTTAGAGACCCATACATTTCCAAGGTTTTGCATTATTTAATTCCCCATGAAAATGTCCAGATTAAGGAAAAAAAAAAAAGACAAGGTATTTCTATATCAATTTTAAAACTTCTGGAAAGAATTTCCAGCTGCAACTACTTTACAGGGGTCAGCGTCTGCTCATTCAAATGATACTAGAGGTTGTCACAACTCCATCACAGAAAAGTTGTATTGTCAATGCCTATAACATACTACTCTTGACAATAGAGAAAGTTAGCAAAATCGGAATGTCACAGTTATTGGCAAATAACCATCAAGTAACCATCTCTCTTGACTTCTATTACAATGCTATTGAAAAAAAAATCATAGTTTCTGCTAACTATGTTTGAATCGACTTTTCAGCTGTAGGAGGTGTGAGAAGCCAATTCAGCCATTTTTAGTTTGCCTCAACTCTGGTTGTTGGGATTGTCAGAGGCATGTGGAGGAGGGGGAGGGGGCGTGCTCGAATGCCCGCCAAAAACGCATCCACAAAGCCAAGTTGGGGGAGGAGTTTGGGAGCACATAAATGCAGCTAGCTGCCACACCATAAGGTCTTTTTGCTTCGGGTTGCTGGGAGGGGCAGTTTAGCCCCTTCTGCTCCCACCTTCGCACTCTCTTCCCTGAGGTCCTGTTTCCCTGCCTGTGCCTGCTTCACCTGGCTGTGCCAGTTACTGAGAACTAGCTTGTCACCCTGAGAACCTCATGCTCCACAGTCGCTGTCTGCAGCTTGTAGTCGCTGCCCGCACCCAGTTTCCAGACGTCGTTCCTGTTTCGCTGCTCACACCCATCTTCGCCTGCCTGCCTGCTGGCTCACCCTTGCACCTGTCCTGCCTATCTGCAACTTCGCCCTGCGTCCTTGCCTGCACCCAGCTTTGCCCGCTGCCCGCCACCGCCACTTGGAGATCGCGCCCAGCTCGCCGCGCAACACGCACGCTCCATCTGCCAAATCGATGCCGATAAATAGCCACGGTTCCGTGGTAAAGCTGTCCCCTGTCTTCTGTTCCTCCCCCCCTCCATTTTCTTTCAAAAAATGGTTTTCAGATATAATATTGCCATATTCGTGCCAGGCTTTTCATCAGAAAAATCTATCACAAGAATCCTTCCGGGCTCCTCCTTTTTATAGTGGAACGGGACAGAAGGTACTGCCTTTCAGGAGGACTTAATTGTTTTAGCTACTTAGCATTTTGAGAACAAGGTATATCTTTTTTTTTCTTTAACAAAACTGCACACCTGTCTGGGCTGCTTTCTCCATCTCCTTCCTGAAGGACCGAGCAGAGTAATGAATACACATATACCTCATATTTTCAGCTTGTCAGAAGCCTAAGCAACTGCAGATTCTTACAGATTTTTTTCCTCACATTATCATAGACAATCTGATTACAGGCAAGTCAACAATTATAGATATTTTAACACACGCAAGGCAGTAATAATGACTGTGCTATGCATAAGTTAATATATCATGATATTTATCTCGAAATACCAAATTGTTCTTCCAATAATATTTTTGAAAACCAGAGTGAGGTAATACAAATTTATGTCAGGTTTACTCTTTGTTTATAGATCCAAAGGAAAAAGGTTTTTTTCTACATTAGTTCTTGCATAAGTATTTGAAAACCTGCATGTTTCAGTTATTCCCTCCAGTAGTGTACAAGTTTGCAAGTTTATCTAATGGTAATACACATCCTAGTTATTTTCCTCCTGCCTCAGAATGGTGTCCCCTTTTGCGTTTATTAAAATCAACGTGACCCTGTCTTCAGAAGTTTCAGTGATATCCAGTTATATTTTAAGTTTTGTTGGACATTCAGTAATTGTTGGGAGAGGAAAAGTTGTTGTTACGAAGACTTCCAAAAGGGAGAAAATGATTTTTCACAGCAACTTACGTTAGTCTCATTTTAGTTATTATACGTATCTGTTCCAAATAGGAATCAAAAATGCTCCAGATTTGTAAATTTGTTTTTCTGCCTTAGTGATGACACTTGATTTTGAATCTATATTCAACACTGTCCTTTTACCAGCTCTAAGCCATCAAAAAGATAATGGATATGCAACCTATATATAGCTTCAAGCGGCCTACCAACTATGATCTGATCTTCACTGGATATAAATCAGCTGACTTGAAAAATCCTATGCAATATATACCACCTAAGGTTATGGTCCTTGTTTTTCATTGTGCTTGCAAAGAAGATTGCCAAGTTTAGTGTTACGTATCAACCTGAAGGTTGAAGTATAGTAACAAAATTTAACATAATACCCTGGAAAACTTACCTTCTAGAATGGTAAGATGGACCATGGAAGAGAAAGCAAAGACAAATCCCCATAATCATATAACAGTTGTAAGCCTACTTCACTGATTTCCACAATATATCTGTTAGATAACATGCCTTCCTAATAAATAATATTGTATATAAAGCAAATTTCTAATTAATTTTACTTCCTATGCTTTTTATATGCATTTGAAATTACAGGTTAAAATATATTTACAGTCTATTACAACTGCATATATATTAAGGAAAAATATGCTTCAATGTGAATAATTGCAGATTGTTGAAGTACATACCCCTAAATATTCTGAACCATCAATAATTAAGAGTCATTGATAATCATTGTAGCACAATATTCATCTTGGTACATTTCATGAAAGGTAGGATTTAGCTGTGACCATAAGCACACAAAGGAGAGAAGGAACAAAGATGACAGAAAACTAAACTCTTAAATACCTAGAACACAGTTATTCATGTATATCAAAACTCATGTCATGCCTACTATAATTAGACTAAAATTCTTGCTTAGTCATAAATTCTGAGCAGATTAGGGACCTATAAGATTTGGACTCTTGCCAGCATCAAACATGGAGGTAAGCAAACACCATTTTGCAATGTGCAGGCTGCTTTTAACTGTAATATCTCAGGAACATCTATTACATTTTTTAACATCTACAGAGGGTTAGAAAAACTTTCACAGAATGCTGATCAAAAAAAGAAAAAAAAAAAAAATCTGAACCTCTCCTGAACATCAGATTATAAAAAGATAGGACCAGTGAGTAATTTCAGCTTGCAGTGAGCATCAAAATGTTACAAAATAAGATGGAAAGAAAGATAAGAGAATATCTGAAAATTAGATAGTATTAGAGAAATTTTGTTGGATTTCTATAGGCCAAATTCAAGGTCCAGAACATGATCCAGGCAATTCCAAACACAAATACCGATAGAGTGGAGAAAGGATTGAGACCAGCCCTGAGGCGAAGAATTTGTATAGAGGGATTAGTGGATGAGAAGCTCAACATCACCCAGCAATGTCCACTTGCAGCCCAGAAAGTCAAGCTGTCGTGGGCTGTCGGTGATTGAAACTCAGACTAAGCCGGGTGGGGATCTAAATCTGGATCCTGGATCTGAATAATTTATTCAAAGCAAACGAGCTGGTTTTATACACTTCTTCAAGGTACTGTATTTCCTTACATGGTAATTCTCACTATGTGACGTATCCGTGTTGCCATGTCACCAACACACCTTCTAAGTGTCCTTCTATGGGGTGATCATGTGCTGCTCACCCACCTGTCAGCTTCCAGCAGGCTCCTCTCTGTTGGGCTCTGTTGCATGACATCTCCTCCCCCCAGAGTCTGTGCTGCCATGTGCTCCTTTGTGCTACCATGTGCTTCTTATCTTTCCCCATACTAGGCTGCATCAAAAGAGGTGTGGCAGAGGGATGTGATTCCTTCCCTCTAATTTGCTCTCATGAAACCCCAGCTGGAGTATTTTGTTCAGCTGTAGGGCCCCCAATCATTGGAAGGACATGTACCTGTGGGAGAGAGCCCAGAGGCAGGACAAAAAGATGGTCAGAGGACCGGAGCACCTCCCTTTAGAAGACAGGCAGAGACCTGGGATTGTTCGGCTTGAAGTTACTTTGTGGCAGCCATCCATTACCCAAAGTGGACCTACAAGAAAGCTGGAGAGGTACTTTTTGAGAGGACATGTCATGATAGGACATGGGGGTATGGCTGTAAGCTGAAGAAAAGGTAGGTTTAGATTAGATGTTGGGAAGAAATCCTTTACTGTGCGGGTGGTGAGGCACTGGAACAGATGGGCCAGAGAACCTGTGGGTGTCCTATTCCTGGAAATGTTCAAGGCCAGATTGAATAGGGCTATAAGCCACTTGATCTAATGGAAGATGTCCTTGCCCATGGCAGGCAGGTTGGGACTAGATGATCTTTAAGGTCCCTTCCAACCCACACCACTCTACTATTCTGTAAAATAATGTTCCCATGTATGAAGTTTTATCATATATAAACACACACTTCTATGCATTACTTAACAACTAAAAAGAGGAAGTATTCATTAAATGGACGTTACGCAGACAAAGAGCAAGTACAAACAGTACCATGAGAATGCAGATGCAGTCTATACAGTAATATCCTTTTATCAACAGCAGCTATTTCTTCTGCTATAGATGCCTTTTTTTCTATGAAACACCTGTAACAAATTTCTATGTCCACAACATGACAATTTAGAATACATTTATTGCTTATATAGATCTTGCTTATCAAATCATAGAAATCTCATATTTATTTAGCTTTTCTTTACAAATATCTGAGATAGTTTTCATGCAGCTTGTTCAGCGACTATGTCATTTCAGTCCAAGTGCTATGACAGTGCTGTAATACAGCTTTCTGGGACTGCTTCATTTGCTGCTTGGAATACTGCGCTACCATACTTATACTGATAGATGTACCTGAGAGAGCTCATTTACATCTGGTTCAGTCCACACAATCTGCATTTTCTCAATTTCTATGTAGACAATACCCTCAGAGATACATCTTAATTGAGGCAGGGTACAGTGTATGCTGAATTTGAGTATTCACAACCACCTATTCCCCCAGTAATACTGCAGTGTAGTTCTAAAACCCAATTTATTAAAGCCTTTGGGAAGAAAAAATAGGCAAGTTAATATTCCATAAACCCATTCCTGTGACCCAGCCTTATGTAATGTAACCGTCCCTTGGGGATTATGAATTATTCTTCATGTACTCACTCACTTTTGATTACAGTGGTTTTCAGTAGAAATCCCTTCTTTTATACCCAAGACCTCTTTAATAATAAACAACTTCCCATCTGAAAAAAGAAATAAAATATATGCTTTAAAACACTATATGACTATAACCCACACATCTCCACATGATAGTGTAATATAATTTGAAATAGAAATAGAGGTAAAAGAAAAACACGCACATCTTGCATTCATCAATAAACTTTACTATACAGAACAGTTTGTATGCGCAATAATTATACTAGCTTGCCAAGAAAGATATCTTTCTTAAAAGGTGATTAAGTGAGGACATTTAATGGAAAGGCACTGAAACAAATTCTATAATTCTGTTACTGCTAGTAAGAACATGTACTGCATATTCACCTTCCACAGTGAACTTCTTGTCTCCACTACGTTGTGCACTGCAAGTTTTAAAAGTCAGTCTGTGGTCATGCTCATTTGTCTTCATTCTCATTTACTTATTTGCTTTATGTTCTGCAAAAAGAATCTTCATATGTTTTCCTTATTTATTTGCTTAACATCATCAATTCCACAAAGAAAAAGTCAAGTGGCAAGATAGTAGATAAAAAAAGTGATTAGAGCAGAACATTATCTAAGACTGGTAAAAGACAAGTCTCTGCTGAGGTAATAAAAGCGTAAAAATGGTATTCAGCTGGCATAATATCTAGAAAACCTAAAGAAATAGGGTGTTATAGTCATTTTGCAATAGCTCCTCTCCAGACCACTCAACTTTTACACTTTTCCCCTGTTCCAGGGTGGGTCCTTCATGTGGGCGGTGGTTCTGACAGGACCCTGCTCTGGGTCTCCACGGGCTGCAGCTTTCTCCAGTTTTCTCTGGCATGGGGTCCTTCATGGGCTGCAAGTGGATATCTGCTTCACCCTCGTCTTCTCCATGGGCTGCAGCAGAATCTTGGCCCTGAGGCCGAGAGTGTCTCCTCCCTCTTTTTCATCTTTGACCTTGGTGTGTACAGGGCTATTTCTCTCCCATTTTTTTCACTCTCTCACAGCTGGCTTGTTAAAAATATTATCACAGAGGCATTGGAAGTATTGCTTGAGCTCAGCTATGTCCTGCAGAAGATCCACTGGATCTGCCTTTAATGAGATGGAACCAGCAGTGCTTGGGATGGGGCAGCCCCTCTTTTCTCAGATGCCACCCCTGAACTGCTGCCAATGCCAACACTTGGACACAAACCAAATACAAAGGCAGAGAACAAAGACCACAGTTCAGCAACAGAATCTGCTGAGGAGTTCTGCCTATTTCAGAGGGGTCAGGCCTTTTACAGAGCTTTCCTTATTCCTATTACTTTGTTTTTAGGCTTAATTACTTGTTCCCTAGAGAAGAGATGAACAGTAGTAGAGTTATTAACTTTGATAAGCTTCAATTAGGGATGCTCCAGTAATGGTTGTAAAGCTCCAGAACTCCGTCACCACATCCTTGAAAGGGTCTTACATTTTTGGGGGCATTTTTACATGCCATGATGTAGATGCAAGGAAGAAATACTGACAAGATATTCTCAAAAGATCAAAACAATAAAAACTTTACTAGCAAACTTCAGAAAATCAGGGAAGTCTTGCAAAAGTTTAAAGCAACATTCAATCAACATCAAGCATTTCACAAAGCATTAACTTAGCAAGCTCTAAGCCTATTCAAGTTAGCAAACTCCAACTATCTGAATTTAAGTTGCCCAAACTTCATGAAGAAGGAATTAGAAGAACGAGAGAAAGAAAAGATATAGAAAAGAACAAATGTAACTACCCCTCATGTTTCAGCTGATATAAAATCCAAGGGGAAGTAGGTTCAAGACACGTGCTTGTATTGTTCTTTGGCTTAAGTACCCTTTGGCTTTCCTGGGCCCTTCCCCCAGGTGGGACTTGTGGTCTGGTGGCCAGCCAGGAGCTGAGTAAGAAGCTCCAGGGGCAGGTGTGGAGCATTGCCTGCCCTGTGCCAGGGATTGGTGACCGTTGCAGAGGCTGGGATGCAGACCCTGGTGGGGTGGGGTGTGTGGAGGAGGGCATTACCTCACCAGAGCAAGACCCAACCTGCCCTTTCCACTCATCATGTGCCCAAAATGTTTCAAGCCAAAAATCTCCTCCAGTCTCTCACAATGGTAGATCACGGAAAGTGTTTGAGCACTAAATATAAATGATGTCTGAATTCAGGAGTGCACAGTAAACACTGTCTATTTGTGAAATTTGCCTTTTGCCAAGTCTTGCATTTCTGATGATTTGATATCGAAGCTAATTGAGGTCAGAAGAAGCATTTCAGCTCTCTGTGAAGCTCATAGGAGTTACAGCTGTTTTAACAAGGAAGACATTGAGGGGTTTTTTTTAACCAAAAATTCACTCCTTCCTTTCCTTCCTTCCTTCCTTTCCTTCCTTCCTTTCCTTCCTTCCACACTCCCTTCCTTCTTTCATTCACTCACTTGAAAATGACTCAATCACTCTTTTCTTAGACAATCTTCTTCATCTTCCTATGAACTGAAAGAATCCAGCACACAAAGTAAATTCATACCATCAACAGAAATAGGAAAGAAACTGTTGTGAGGACTGAGCAGCATGCCGCAATGTTAATGTCTGACTGCACAGAGTTCACTCATGATCCTTTGTTCATACTAAGAACTAGACTGAGCAGCACAGAAAGAACACAAATGTTTCTTTTGGTTCAGTTCACAAAGCTTTAGTTATAAAGTAAGCATGCCTGATTTATATTTAATAAGCTGAATTTAATTCTTTCAATCAGGAGTCAATGATATGGCTGAAGGTTTTAAATAAGCTTATGCTTCTTAAATAAAACTGAAGTATGCTAGATATTGGTTGTCCATAAGAATACCAAGTTTTAAAATACATTTCAGTCATGCACAGGAATATTTATTTTCCATTATAGTGGGTGAGAGTCAATGCAAGTTTGACACCTTTAGTAATCTAAATTTGAGATTTGAGCAATTCAGATCAGTTGCCTTGGTAAAAATGATTCTCGTTTGAGATTATATCTGACAGGATCTACGGAAGACTGATGCTGTCCTGGGTTGCCAGCTGAAGTCCTGTACTTTCAAAGAAAATAGATGCCTACCTCTTATTAACAAGGTCTGAATCTAAACAGGAATCAGAGCTTTGAGTTGGTTCATGTCAGTTGCTTAAATACAAACATAAATTGCCATTGTAACAGCAGCAGAGTATTCAACCCACCTAGACAGATATATGAAGATATATGTCAAACATGGTACAAGAAAGAGATGCACACCAGGGAGACACCTAAAATTTTTGACCTGCAGTCACAGACCAGATAAAAACAACTTGTGAACATTTAAATAATGCCACAAGTCTGTGTCTGATAAACTGAAGTATCCCATGCAAAGCAATGGAGCCATTTTAAAATACACATTATCACTTCAAATTCTACACTTCATTAGTTGCACTGAGAAATTCCATGTGTGCCGGTGGGATCAACCAGCTGTGGAAATGCTTTCAGACCCTTCACCAGTTGGTTCTTGAAGGAGATGAGAAAGGCATCCCTACACAAAGGGCAAATTACCTATTTTAACTAACAATTCCACTTTAAAGCCTACTATGAGTGACATACAACATCACTTAAGGTGAGACTTTACCAGTAACAGCAGAATTGGTCCAATTAGATGTATGTCTATTATAGATAAGCTAAGCAATGTTTAAGTGAAATGTGATCAGCTGTTATAGGTGTTGATCGGGAGTCTGAGTTCTCAAGTTGTTTTAAAGGCCATTACGGTGTTCCTTAGTGCTGCAATATCACTTGTTCAGGTTAGATTTGAATTTTCCTTTCCACTGCTTTCTTCTCCCCATACTTCTACACAGCCATTCTATACAGTCCTTCTTCAAAAGATCTTAGGTGTTATGCAGAACTCATTTCTATCTGGCCTGGAGCTGTATCACACACACCAAGTGCAGGTGGCCCTGAATTCTGTCTTAATTACTGTGGCCTTCAATACTGCTTTAATCCAGTTAATATTCTCTATTCTTTAATACAATGAGTGACAAAAAATGTAACAACAGAGAAGACAATTAGCATTCAGAAGAACTAGCTGCTAATTCAGGAAAATGAATGGGACTTAATGGAATTATGACAAAGGATTTATCCCTATCTCTATTAATAGAGCATGATCTTAAGAACTGTGAATAAAAGCAAATCCCAGGATATCAGGGGTGAAAACATATAATTCTTAGGCTTCTCTTCTAAGTTATTTAAAAGTTCTACTTTCTTTTGTAGTGTCACATTTTAATTGCTCAAGAAGAACAACTGATACTCAGTCGTTTAAAAGATGCTTAGGAACTGTAAAGAACATTTATTTTCAGCTGTGATCTCTCTATTGGCTCTGTAGTTTTCATTCAGAGCTATTCCCTTTTTAATCTCTGATAAAATTATATCAGCAAGACTGATCCCATAGAGATGGGGAGTTTCACAATCTGTTAGTTCATAACAGCTAGTGTTGGGGCATTCAGTTTTATGTACAGTCACTGGTGCAAAATAACAGAAGGAAGCACAAATGCTTCAGTCTTTTCTTTTGGACTATGTAGGAAGCCTGCTCAATAACCAACACTGTACAAGCCACAACTCAGTGTTCTATTCTAATTAAAAAACACAGAAACATCAGGTAGACAAAAGCAGGAATTAGACTGAAACATATGCTAATGTTCATCAAGGGCAAGTCTCTTTTTAAAACCTCTTGCCAGCTTTCTTCTCCCTACTCATTTTCTAATCAGGCATCTATCACAAAGCATAATGTTTGTAAATTTCCATGGTGCCAGGAAAGCCGCCGTGAAGAAGACAGAGAGAAACATACTGTCACACTATGCAGAAAGTCAATAATCTCAGAAAATATCTAGGGAAAAAGCAAATTCAAAGAAGAGACTCACATTAGTATTACCACTCTCTCTGACCTGGAGACAGTAGGAGCAGTAGAACAAAGAAGTCTGGGAAGCAGTGAACGTAGGACCTCATTTTAGTAGAAACCCTTTCTGATTAAACTTTAAAAATACTAATTCTAAAGAGTCTTGACTGTTTACAAGAATGGTAGCTTAAGTAACAGAAATTTTTGATAACAACACATGCTGTATCACCTAATAAGAATCCCACAAGTACTCTTACTGCATTTTAAAATACAATTTTTTACCTAGCCTAATGATTACTTTTCCTTTTTGGATGTTTCATGTTTTTCTTCGATCCTTATGTGCTAAATTCCTGAAGTAAAATGTGGACAACTTGTTTCATTGATGTTTTTACCCACCTATCGAGCAACAAGCTGACATTTCCAGTAATCAACAATTTGTATTTTCTAATCTAATACATACAGTCAGAATATTGTATCTGTGTGACTTAGTAAAGAGATCAGCATTTCATTTTGTAACAGGTGTTGACTTTATTGATTCAATTGATTGATCTGTACCTACGCAATGAATATGAATGTCCTGCTACCTTGTTATTGTTATTAAAGTTATAATTTTGACAGTGAAGAGTAATGTGATAGTTCAACTCTACATACCGTCTAATGCACTTAGGAAACTGCAAACTGCAGGGCTGAGGAGTAGAATCACGAGACGAGAGACAAAGATTGGGGATGTTTGTATTATTGTTGAGGTTTCTTGCCATCTGATTTTTAGAGGTTTTTTGGGGATTTTTTATTATTCATGAGTTTTATATCCCAATCACGTACATCATATTTTAATATACCCTTGTATCTGTGTTTCATAGTATGTTTGAACTATGTTAGTTTGCAAAGATATAAACTCTTAATTTCATCTAGTCTATTTAGAATGAGTCAATTTTAATTTGTATTAAACAGGTCTTTGATAATGAGATTCTCTTCAACATGTCTTTCCATTTCCCTATAGTCCTGTAGTGCCTGACAAGGATATTTTTGGCAATTATGATTTAATTAAGTATTCCCTGAAGAGTTGCTATATAAAGCAAAGTCGTATAACCAACTGACAGCCATTTAAAATCAATACTTTTAGAAGACATAATTCCCACCATTCTCATCAAGGTCTTGAAAGAGGGCTTTGATTTAGCACGGATTATAATGTGGGATGGAAAGCTAAACTTCATTGTTGTTTTCACAGTCTCCAGAAATGTCATTTATAAAACATATCGGAAGGTTACTATTATCAATAAATATAAGCCTAAAGAAAGTTGATCTTACAACTGTATTTGTATTCAGCCCTATATTCTTATAGGATAGGTGTTGCATCGCGTTCCCCGTGGCTCTGGCCGCGGGGGCGGGANGCACCGCGCGCCAGCCCGGGCCGCACCGCCGTGGCGTCAGAGCGCGGCCAACAGCCCGCGAAAACTCAGGGGCTCCTTGTTAACTATTTTCGTGTTGCCATTGGTGCGTTTGAGTGCCCATCTCTTCCCGATGGGACCCCCGGTTGGCTGTATTCCTTCTTCCCCTCCCGTTCCTGTTAGCGCCCCGCTTCCCAATAAAAGGGGGACAGCAGGGCTGCATCCTCGCGTCCATTTGGAGTTAAGTGCCCTTCTGGGTCTGGCTCTGGAATAAAGCTTGGGTAAAGGGCAAATTTCTCGCTCTTTTACTTTGCTTCTACGGAGACCCAGAGCACAGCCTCTTGTTATATCCTGGGACTGAGACTCTCCCACCGGGGAGCTCTGGTCATCTCTCTCGGTGGCCAGTGCTCTCCCGAGGTGAGGCAGAAACAGCCCCCCAGCCGGGCTTGCAGAGGGACATCTACAGATAGGAACTATAATATCTGCTTGCTGCTCATACTATACTTACTGAAAATATTCTTTTGAAAATTTTAACTTTTTTTCACTAAAATTATATTTTTGGAGGATGAAAGAGAAGTTAGAAGAGAATGAGTATGAAGTATCAGTCTTGTGTAAGGGCGTGATAATCTAAAAGTGAAAAAAACACCTTCAAATTTTGAAAAACTAATAAAATTAACACTAATGTTTTGAGGTTTTTTAACGTGCTGTAGTTAATTCTAAGGAGTGGTCCCAAATGATTACTAGTCTTTGCTTTTTCTTTAATTCCAGTGAATATTGCCTTTTCACCTTGTCTCTTCCTATATCCCTATCCATTTTGTAACTTCAGTTTCCTTATACATTTGCTTTTCAAAAATGGACAAAAATAGTCTGAAATTCTAAAATGCAGAAAACTATACATTTGTCTTTAGTGTATAAACACAAACAATATCAGCAAAAATAAGAGGGCAAAAAATGTAACTGTAAAGAAAAAGTAAATTTATTGTCTTAAATTGTGGACATATTTTCATATTACATTAGGACTTTATGCTGAGGAAAATTCTGCTTTGCTTTAATATCAGCCTTTGACATTTCCTATTGTTAACCTTTTTCCACCTTTTAAAATTAGTGGTCTTAATTTCAGAGACACTAAACTAGAAGGATCACTAAGATTAAAGGAAATTCTCAAGAAGACAAAATAACATCTTTGTGGTTGAAGTCTAGAAAAACTTGCCTATCAGGCAATTTTCTAATTCTTTCTTAACACTCTTGGGTTGGAATATTGGCAGATTCCTTGATGAATATTTGTCTGTACTCCTTCCCAAAATTTTGGGTTTCATTTTGCTGAAGCCTTGATACAGAATTTCCTGATGATTATTTAAAGAGATTGGGTGCTTTAAAAAATATTTTTCTATCTGCTTCAAATTTTCTGTCTTCCAATGCGACTTACCAACCACAAGTTCATGTCTTATGAACCATTTTGAATAATGCTACTTCACCTCTTCATCTACACCATACACTAAACATGCCTGTTCTCTCTTCTTTACCTGCTGCTCTAGCCTTTCCAGGATCACTGCAATTTTAGCTATCAATTCAAACAGAAGATTGCAACATCACATTTACTGGGGATCTGTATATGTTGTCCTTGTTTAGAGCAGATGAAAAATGTAAGAGAATTCATACATTAACTAAAATGGGGCAGGAAAAATTCAATATCCACACCCACGGTGCTGTATGAACAGATAGGAGTCTTAGCTGTGAGCAGAAAACTTTAACTCATTATCTTCATTTCAAGAAGATGAATAAACCTTAGTATCAACTGCTTCATTTGAAAAAGACACATTGAACTCAGATGAGAAGGAAATGGAAGAGAAACAGTATTAGCAATATTTCCCCACATAGAATCTGCGAATTGCATTCAACAGCACTGCTCACTCTAACAAAAAAAGGGGAAAGCCTGGGAGAATACCCGAAGCCCTGCAAACTATTGCATGTCATGTTAACATCAAAATAAGAACTAGAGATATTTGACAGCTTCTTACATTCCAACCTATGAAATGTTGCTACCTTAACTCCTGTGGCGTGAGTGTAAGGTGATGTCTACGCTGCTGAACCAGTGTGTGAGGAAGAAGAAAGGACTTGCAAAGGTAACCAGCTACATGGAATATTAGTGAAATTTATGTGTCTAAATGTGGATTGCATCTCGTATATCAAATACTAAACAAGAGAAGTGAGAAGCTGGATGGCTGTCAGTATCAGGAAATTACTTGATGGTATGGAAAAGACATGAAGATTAGTAACATTACTATTGTTATTTACATCATTATATGGTGGTGATGGGAGCTGACAACAGGTAAATATGAAGTTTCCAATGCCAAAAGGAGAGCAATTTTACTCATAAATTCTGTAAAGAATTAAATATTTTAGTATAAGCATTTGAATAATAGAAGTGTGATCCGTCTGTCAAGATGCTGAGCTTCCAGAGGGGAATGTAGGATACGTCTATGCAGACATCTTTAACTGGGATAGTTACTGAGTTTCCTGCCAGTCAGGGAGAAATGGGTACATGCAGGAAATAATTCAAGTCACCTTAATAAAAATGTTTAAACCAGGTCAGAGTAACTGTCACCTGAACATAGCCTCATTTTAAATAAGCTTTTTTTGCATGATTATTTTAAATAAAGTTCTATTGGCTAGAGAGGAGAGAGAGGAGAAAACTGATTTGAATTTTGTGACCCCTCGGTTCCACAATTGCAAATGATCAATCGGAATTGTCTGCAAGCTATGGTAATTTATCATGAGTTACTCAAGGGATGAGGGACATTTTTTTACCATGCTGGTGTATTTTTGTATCTAAAAGAGACAAAGATCCAGAATAAATTAGGCTGGGTCAGGTGAAAAATTTAGGAATATTTGACAATAACACTATAGTACAATAATATTGACATAGGTCTACAGTCTTGTGTGACTTTCACACAGGTCCATTAGGTCAGGATTTGACATTTACAGAATTTTATAAACCATATTTATATGTTACAATTTTTCTTGCATCAGTTCCTTTACTCTGGCAATCCATGGCTCATCAGGTTTTTTGGTGTGGTTTTTTTGAGATTTTGCTTAAAAAAATAAGTCTAGGAATGCTTTAAGAACAACTGCAAGCCTCTATAAGTATTTAAATGCTGTCAACTTCAGCAGTTGAAAATAGTCCCAGTGAACATGTGGATGATGACAGACACAAGACAATCCTATTTGCAGGAGCTGAATTTTTACTCCGCTTGCCAAAGACAAGTCTGCATTGGCAGCTTTTCTACTCAAGTGCAGGTGTTTTCGCCTCTGCCCATCGCTGTTGTGCGTGACAGATGGACCAATAATGCAAAAAAGAGAATTCTGGACTTAGAATTTAAGAGTGTTTGAAGATAACTTTTGAACAGAAAAAACAGTTTGTTTATATTATTTTGCTTATCTGCAACTGCTTTATTCTTCTATTTAAGGATTTTAAGTTAGGAATAATCTTATTTTACAATATAGACTCAAAAGAGGGACTTTCCAAACACTGAGTAGCTGTTGTGCAAGATCACTTTGCTCAAATTAAGATGTATGCCATCTGGCAGGTGTCTTGTACCTGTCATTGGGGATGACGATCAAAATAAAGACTCTTTTTGAGCAAGGTTATAATATACCTATCTATAAGTCTTAACTGTTTGGGATTTAGAGGTGTTATTTTTCATGCTCTCTTGTATCTTCTTGTTTTCATCAGCCCAAATTCTGAGATCTCATCCCAAAGAAAATACACAAAAACTGTTTTATTTAAACAGATTAAATAAATTGTGATTAATCTAGTAACACTTCTGTGGGTTAGAGCCTTGTTATGTACTTTTTACACATTTTTAATGACTGATACCTTAAGAGAATATTTAACTTGTCACACTGTCACAGCATGCAATTTTTTTCCATGTCATGTGTTTTCAGGAAAGTTCTATCAGACAGAACATCGATTATATTTTCAGCACAGTTTTCTGCTAAGGGAGTTCTATGACTTCCTTTTACATGTTTTAGAGTTTTTAAACTACAATTACAAAAGACAATAATATGGATATTTTTACTTGATTGTAAGAAAATATTTAAATTGGTGTAACATAGAACTAACACTTTGGATAATTATATAATGTTTTAGAGTGAAAATTAGTCTGGTAAAAACATATATCATACATACAATTATGAGGTACTTGAATACCTTGCTTCATTAGTCTGGAAAAATAAATGAGAAAAAGAGGAAAATATTTTGGAATAAAAAATGGAACTCCAACCAAAAACATTTAAATACCTTCAAAAATATATTTATTTTTCATGTTTTGAAAGTCATGTCACTTCAATCAGAGAAGATTCAGGATTTCAGGTTAAAAATGGAAATATAAAGTGGAAAACAATTTCAGTGACTGAAGCTGCAATTCATTTAGAACATACCTGTGATAACAGTTCTGCTTACAGATTTTGAAGATGAAACTATTTAAGCTTACTGAAAAGTTAATGCAAATTAGAAAATCATTACATCACTTGTGATTTAGATTTGCAGGACATGTAAAATACAGCTTTTTGACAGCAGATGTGACAAATCAAGGTACAGTTACTTTGAAACTTTTGACCAAAACAAATTAAGATTTAAATGTAAGGAATTGACAGTGAGAATTATCTGTGCCTTACCCTCGAAGAAGACTTATAATGCTTCTAATAAGCTTAACTTTAGTTTTGTTTTATTTTTTTTCCCTGGTTCGGTTTGGTTTTCTTGTTCTGTTTTTTTGTTTGTTTGTTTCTCTTTTTTTTTTTTTTTTGGTTGTCATGATGATGTCTGTTCTTTGTTTTGGTTGGTTGACTTTCTTTAGTATACATTTGTTTAACACTTCTCCATATCCCACCTGCATCTTGGCTTAATGAATCTCAGTAAAATTTGGTCTGAATTTGCATGAAATTTTGCAAGAGAAGAAGAAATACGGTATTTGGCAAATTTGGATCCATTGCCCACCTAGGTGGTGATGTGCTCACAATAGGCTCTGTGTGCTCCTTTGCCAGCTACAAGTCACTGGTGAAAAATACAAGTAATTCAAATCATCAGAGTAATAGTCATGCTGATGAACTGACATGTTAAGCATGTTAAAATCAAGCCACTGCTGTATTTTTTATTCTTTTAGATAATCATAAGGACTTACTGATGAGATTTTTAGAAATCTCTTGTCTAAATATTGATGTAGTAAACTCTGGTAATTTTTAGTTGACAGAACATTGTAGGGTCCTTCAAAAGGAGAAAAAAAAAGCCTAAAATAATATTTTTATGGCGCTTTATTTTCTGAGGTAATACCATGCTTAGGTGTGTATAACTGCTATTCAAAATAAAGTAACATTCAAATAATCATAGTTTAATTATATATATTTAACCAAAAGTTTGACATATTCTCTTGGTCTATAAGTAGTGTAAAGAATAAAGTTTCTATAAAAGAAGATATCAACCATAAAAAGATATGTTCTGTTATTTACAGAATAAATATGAGTCTGTTGTTTTTACACCATAAATCTCTCTCAACTTTTCCTTTAGTTAGTATGGTTAGTTACAGTCTACATGAAGTTTCTCATTTACAAACAGTCCTGTTTTCATATGTTCTAAAACCCTAGATAATATTTCATTGAGTCCTTTTTTTCCTCTTTGAAAAGATTTAGCAGAGTATATTTGCAATTACATTGATCTGAAAAAACTCACTTCTGCCTTCAGCTTTCTGTTGAAGCACTATTATTCTGCACTAGTTTATAAGTAGAGTTGTTTTCATAGGATCTTGGCTGTTACTCTTAATGCTACTTCACACTTTTGGGGATCTATTTATGAGAATTGCTGAATAATAAACTCTCTAGTTAGTTCTTACAGAGTCTGACAGTTTCTGGGATGAAATTCAAATGTAGATGAGAAAATACCTCTTTTTAAAGTTGTCAACAAACTTTGCTAAGTTGTACAGCTGCAAAGCACTGTAAACACACTGAGCACAATGGCATAATGGCTGTTTCTATGAGAATCTATCCAGAAGAAAATGCAATCTCTTTAAAGATACTGAAGAGTATGTCTAAATAACCATAATATACTGTATTACTTTAATGATTTCTATATTCACATGGCTTTGGATCAAACATCTTGCGGTTGTTAAAAATCTGTTCTAACATTCTTCTCTGCAAACACAGATTGAAAATGTAATTGAAAATACAGTATCTATATAGTCTATAAAAGTTTAGATTGTTATCCATATAACCTTTCCTTATATATTTAATCTACTTGACAGCTCTAGTCACAAGCCTATGACTCTTTTACTGTATGCTTCACAGCTTTTTACTTCACATTGCTCTTTAACTGGAAAATTTGATTGATCCAGTTGGCAGTTCTAGGTACTCGAGGGCAAAATAAAAGCCCACAAGGTTATTCTTTTTAAATACATAATATATTGGAATGAAAACTGGCTGAACATCCAGATCCAAAGGCATGATAATCAGTGTCACAAAGGCTAGTTGGAGACAAGTAAGTAACAGTGTACCTCATGGAACAATATCACATTCATTTCATTTGAATTTTCATTAATGGTCAGGATGATGAGACTGAGTGTGGTTTCTGCAGGACTGAGGATGACACTAAGTGGGAAGAGTGGCTGGTAGGTCAGAGGGTCCTGCTGCCATTCAAATCGACGTTGACAGGCTGGAGAAGTGGGCTGACAGCAACATCAAAAAGTTCAGCAAAGTCCTACAGCTGGGGAGGAGCAATCCCATACAGCAGAATATGCTGAGGGTTAACTGGCTAGAAAACTGCTTGTCAGAAAGAGCCCTGGGCCTCCTGGTAGATCCAAGTTGATCATGAGTCAGCAATGTGCCCTTGTCACAGATACGGTGTTAAGATCCAATTAGTGAGAGATGT
>WEIT01017350.1:10319-26357 GCA_013389985.1 Dryoscopus gambensis | reverse complement strand
GCCGCCTCCTCCCCCCGCTGCCGCCGCCACCACCACCGGGGACCCGCCGCCCTCAGGGCCACCCTCAGGGCCGCCCTCAGGGCCACCAGCGGGGCCGGCCCAGCACGACACCGGCGATGTCCTGCAGCAGATCATGGCCATCACCGACCAGAGCCTGGATGAGGCCCAGGCCAGGTACGGGGAGGGGACAGCGGCGGCAGGGAGCGGGGACACCGGGACCGGCCGTGACTCAGCGCGGGGACAGCGCGGGGACAGCGCGGGGACACTGAGGGGACACTGAGGGGACACTGAGGGAAGGGTCTGGGGGGGAAACTTCCCCGCTATTCCCGCTTCTCCCGGTCCATTCAGGCCCTCGCGTCCCGGGTGATGCTCCCGCTTCCCACCCTGCATTCCCCGGCTCCTTCCCGCTTCTGGGGGAGCTCACGGGAATCCGGTCCCATTCCCAGCGGTTTTGTCCCGTTCCTGCTGGTTTTGCCCGGTTCCCGGCAAGTTTTGCCCATTCCCGATGGGTTCTGCCCCGTTCCCATCGGTTTTGCCTCATTCCCGGTGGTTTTGCCCCATGCCCAGCGGGTTTTACCCCATTCCCGGTGGTTTTGCCCCATTCCCGGTGTTTTTGCCCCAGTTCCAGTGGTTTTTCCCCAGTTCCCAGGGGTTTTCCCACGTTCCCAGTGGGGTTTCCCTGTTCCCAGCAGTTTTTCCCCATTCCCAGTGGATTTTCCCCAGTTCCCAGCGGAGTTTTCCCCATTCCCAGCAGAGGTTTCCCCATTCCCAGCAGTTTTTCCCCATTCCCAGCGGTTTTCCCCCATTCCCAGCAGAGCTTTCCCCATTCCCAGCAGTTTTGCCCTGTTTCTAGTGGGGTCAGGCACGACAATCCCAGCCAAACCCCCTGGGAATGAGGGAAAAACCGCCGGGAATGGCACAAACCCGCTGGGAATGGGGCAAAACCACCGGGAATGGAGAAAAACCACTTGGAATGGAGGGGGGGAAACCCCAGGATTGGGAGGAAAAACCCCCAGGAATGGGGAAAACCCTGCTGGGAATGGGGAAAAACCCACTTGGAATGGGGCAGAACCTGCTGAGAATGGGGAAAAACCCCTGGGAATAGGGGAAAATCCCCTGGGAATGGGGCAAAACTCGCTGGGAATGGGAAAAAAACCCCTCAGGAATGGGGCAAAACTCACAGGGAATGGGGGAAAACCCGTCAGGAATGGGGCAAAACTCACTGGGAATGGGGAAAAAACCCCTCAGGAATGGGGCAAAACTCACTGGGAATGGGAGAAAAAACTCCAGGAATGGGGCAAAACCTCTGGGAATGGGGAAAAATCCCCGCTGGAATGGGGCAAAACCCACCGGGAATGAGGGGAAAAACCCTGGGAATGGGAAAAACCCCCGGGGAATGAGGGGAAAACCCCCCAGGAATGAGGGGAAAACTCCCCAGGAATGAGGGGAAAACCCCCCAGAAATGAGGGAAAACTGGGCCCGTTTGGGTCTGGAATTTTGGAGTGAGTGGGACCCCCAAATTTGGGATGATTTAGGATAAATCCTCCACCCCCTCCGCCAGGAATTCCTGAATTTTGGGGAGAACCAGCGCTGGGAATGAGCAGAATTCCATGGTTTTGGCGGTTTCTTCGTTCCTTAATGAACTGCGGGTAATTAATGCCTCATTGGCAGCTGCTCCATGAGGGAAATGCCTCAAATCCCACAAAAATGGGAGGGGTTTTTTAATGTTTTCCCCTCATTCCCGCCGTTTTGGGGGAGCTGGGAGTGGCCCCGGTTCCCGGGGCTGATAAAAGTCCCCGGTTTTCGTTATCTCGCCCCAAAATTCGGCGCCTTTGGGGTGCGGCAGCCGCGAATTCCAGCTGTTTCCAGGGATTATTCGGAATTTCAGGAGGAATTTTCCCTCCAAACCCTCAAAATTTGGGATTAAAGTTACTTTTTTGGGACGGAATTGTCAATTTTCTCCCCCAAATTCCCTCTTTTTTTGCCTTTTCCTGGTGTTGTTTCGGGCATTCCCCACCTGCAGCTCCCGCAGGGATACCCTGAGTGTGGATTCTGTGGAATACTGAGGAGAATTTCAGGATATTCGGGATAATTTTGCGTTTATCGGGAGTTTTAATCCCCGTAAATTGAGGAATGAGCTTTTTTTACCCAAATCCCTTCAGTATTGGCCCAAACCCGCCACTCCGCCTCCCAGTTCCCTCGCATTTTTCATGGAAAATCCACTTTTTTATCCGCTGCCTGTGAAATTTGTTGGGTTTGCGGAGTTTTCAGCCATTAATGCGGGATTAATTAATGATTTCCTATGAAAAATCCAATTTTTGGCGGTGTCCCAGCCCTCGGAAAGCCCCCAAATTGGGAATGTTCAGCTCCGAGCTCCCAGTTGAGGGCAGTTGGGAACAGCGACCCGGCAGGGAGGAGCTGGGCGGGGCTTCATTAATGAATAATTAATGATTAAACAATTATTAATGGCTCGATTAACCAGCGCTGGGGTCAGGGACCTAAACCGGGGGGTTCAGCCCCAAAATGGGGGGTCCGGGCTGGAATTTTCCCCTCACGTTCCCGGTTTTTGGAGGACAATGGGGCCGGAGCCGCCTTTGTTCTCCCGCCGCGGCTCCCGCGGGGTTTTTGTTGTTTTTTTTTTTCCGCTGGAAATTCCCGGCGCTTTTTTAGGGCCAAATCGCGAGGTTTTGGGGATGTTCTGAGGGAAAAAATGCCAGGATTTGAGGGGAAACGCCAGGATTTGGGGCTTGGCGGGTGGGGAGCCCGGAGTGGGGACGTTCCCAGGGCGGGAAAATCGGGATGTGAGGGGAAAATCCAGGGAAAAGGAGCGAAAAGTGGATTTTTATGGGTTTTCTGAGGGGAGAAAAGGGTTCAGAAGCAGCATAAAAGGGATTTTGAGGGGGGTGTTGCATCCAGAGGGTTTTTCCCAGTGGAATTTGGGCGCAAAACCCTGGAAAATTGAGATTGGATATTAAAAATTCCACGAAAATGAGCTAAAAATCCATCATTTCTGAGGGGAAAAAAGGCTCAAAAACAGTAAAAAAAGGGATTTTGAGGGGGTGTTGCATCCATAGGGTTTTTCCTTGTGGAATTTGGGCCCCAGACCCTGGAAAATCAGAAATTTTGGGATAAAGCACAAGCCTGCCTCACCTGTGAGGGGATTTTGGGCCAGAAAAGCCGAAATTCCCTGGATTTTGGGGGTGGAATTCTTGGTTTTGGTGTGATTAAAGTTGTTATTCCTGGAGAAAAATGGGGGGGAAATCTGAGAAAGTCTCGAAAAGGCTAAAAAATGAGGCATTTTGGTGGGAATGGAGCCAAAATTCCATGAAATCCATGGAATTTGTTGGCTCCGGGAGTGAGGGAATTCCTGCTCCAAACCCTGCTTTGGGAATGAGCCCATCCCTGGATTTTTGGGGGATGTTTTGCCTGGAAAAAGGAGCTTTTCTCCCCCCTAAAAATGGGGACTTTTATCCCGAAACTTTTCTACCCTTCGATTTATTCCCATCTTTCCATTTTTACCTCCCTACGAAAATTAAATTGGTATCAAATTCCACGAGAAAAGAGATTTTTGGGGGCACTTCCAGCTCCCCAGTTCCCCCCAGTTTGGAATTCTGGCCCTTCCCAGCCCCTTTTCCTCCCAGAAAAATGAGATTAAACACCCCCAAATCCCCTCAAATTCCCATTTTCCCTGGATTTTCCTCACTCACCTGAGGCGTGACCTCGATTTGGGGGTTTTTCCATGGATTTGGGGCTCATTTTTCCCTGTTTTTTTGCAGGAAGCACGCCCTGAACTGCCACAGGATGAAGCCGGCCCTGTTCAGCGTCCTCTGTGAAATCAAGGAAAAAACAGGTCTGGATTTATCCTTTTTATTCCCATTTGTCCCCTCAAATCCCACATTTGCTCCTCAATTTCCTCCCCTTTCCACTTCATCCCAATTTTCCCTCGTGGATTCTCTAGTTAAACTTTTCTATTTTTTAAAAATTTTTAGGCAGAAAATTGGATTTTTGGGGGCTTTTTGAGAGAGAAATATGAAGTTTTGGGGTTGTTTTTAATGGGAAAATTCCAGAATTTGGGATTTTTAAATGGAAATTCCCTCTGGAAGCTGGAAATATGATGAATGTTTGGTTTTCCTGGAAGGAATTGGGGCCAAAATTGGGATGGGAAGGGTTAAAAGTTGATAAATCAATGGATTTATGGAGAAAAAAGGGATTTGGGAACACTAGGAATTGCAGATTTTTTGGGAAATTGAGTTGGGGAGATTTAATTCCAGAAAATCTGGGAATTATTAAACCACTCATTACCACCTCATAGCCCTTAATTAATGAAATCTCCATTAAAAATTGGGAATTTGAATGGATTTTTAAGACGAAAAAATTCCCCTTTTACCAAACTGAAAAAGGGATTTGAATTCCTTAAGCTTTTAAAATTCTACTTGGAGCAAATCCCCCTTTTCCATTAAAACCAGTATTTTAAAATTAATTTTTCATTCAGAATTCCATTTTAAATTAATTTTCCACAAAAAACCCTTTAAAAATTACTTTTCCATTAAAACCTGGATTTTAAAGTTGATTTTCAATTAAACCCAGCCTTTTAAAAATGAATTTTCCATTAAAAATTCCATCTTTTCACCCATTTTCCGTAGAAAACCCACATTTTAAAATTAATTTTCCACTCAAAATTCCATTTTTAATCTGTTTTCCATCAAAATCCCCATTTTAAAATTAATTTGCAATTAGGCCCAGCAATTTTAAATTCATTTTCCATTATTAATTCAATTTTTAATTCATTTTCCATTAAAAACTCCATTTCTGCCCCTGATTTTTCCATTTCAGGTCATTTTTGACTCTAAAAATTGAGATTTTGGGTCCTTTCTGCCCCCAGTTCTCAATTTTTAATAATTTCTAGGCTTAATCTATCAGATTAATGATCAATTATTTGACTGATTAATTCCTGGCCCTAATTAAGCAGATTTGGGCTCATTTCTGCCCCTAATGTCTCCATTTTTGGTTCATTTTTGATTTCAAGAAATCAGATTTTTGGTCATTTCCGCCCCTAACCCACCATTTTTTATTCATTCTGAGCTGAACAAAGAATTTTTAAATTAATTTTTGCCCCTAATTGATCAGATTTTGGTTCATTTTCCCCCTGGCAGGGCCATTTTGGTGTTTCCCACCCCAAATCCCCCCATTTTCCCTCCTTTTCCTGCTTTTCCTGGAGACGATCCCGACGTTTTGGGACTCTGCGAGTTCATTACCAGCAAAACCTTAATTAATGAGATGCAAATTTATTGTAATGACCTCATTTGCATACTCAGGGAGGCCGCGGTTTAATTAAGGCTTAATTGGGAATGCTGGGAATTGAATTTTCCCTTAATTATTCCCATCCCGGATGAAGAGAATCCACGGAGCAGCTGCCGGGATTCTGGGGGCAGGAAAGGGATTTTCCCCCAAAATTCCATAAAAATCAGGGAAGTTCGAGGGTTTGGCTCCAGGAATTTGTGAATTATCCCCAAAAATGCTGATTTGGGCCAGAATTCCTTCGATTTTTCAGGGGAATTCCCAAGGATTTGATCCAGACTCAAAGCCTTGAGGATAAAAAGTTGGGAAATCCTTGACTTTTTGGGGGAATTCCCAAGGATTTGGTGGCCAAAATCCAGACTCAAAACCTGGAGGATTAGGAGTTGATAAATCCTTGAATTTTTTGGGAATTTCCAAGGATTTGGTGGTGAAATCCTTCAATTTTGGGGCAATTCCCAAGGATTTCATGGCCAAAGCCATGAGGATGAACAGAGTTGTGAAATCCTTCAGTTTTTTTCGGGAATTCCCAAGGATTTGGAGGCCAAATCCTTGAGGATTCACCAGATTGTGAAATCCCTCCATTCAGTTGGAATTCCTCCAGTGCTCAGCATCCGCTTGGCACCGCCCAAACCAAGGAAATTCCATCTTTTTCTCTACAAACGAGGAAATCGCAGATTTTTCTCCATTTCTTCCCATTTTTTTCTGTCTTTCCAGTCACTCGGAACCACCTGAAACGAGGAAATCCCAGATTTTTCTCCAAAAACGAGGAAATCCTTCTTTTTTTCTTCAATCTCTCCTCATTTCTTCCCTTTTTCTCTTATTTCTTCCCTTTTGCTCTGTCTCTGCAGCGTTCAGCACCCACAAAATCCATCCAGAACCACCCGAAATGATGAAATCCCAGATTTCCTTCCCAGAACCGCCGTAAACAACAAATCCTCGTGGTTTTTCCAATTTTTTCTCATTTTTTCTCATTTCCCCCCGTTCTTCCTCTCTCTCCAGTGCTCAGCATCCGCTTGGACCTCCCCAAACCAAGAAAACTCCATCTTTTTCTCCACAAATGACGAAATCCCAGATTTCCTTCCGGGAACCGCCGCAAACGACAAATCCTTGTGGTTTATCCCATTTTTTCCCATATTTTTTCCCATTTTTTCTCATTTCCCCCCATTTTCCTCTCTCCTCAGTGCTCAGCATCCGCTTGGACCCGCCCACACCAAGAAAACTCCATCTTTTTCTCCACAAATGACGAAATGCCAGATTTCCTTCCTGGAACCGCCGCGGAAACACCGTAAACAAGAAATCCTTGTGGTTTTATCCCATTTTTCCCAATTTTTTTTCCATTTTTTCCCATTTCCCCCATTTTCCTCTCTCTCCAGTGCTCAGCATCCGCTTGGAACCGCCCAGAACCAGAAAATTCCATCTTTTTCTCCACAAACGATGAAACCCCAGATTTCCTTCTCAGAACCGCCATAAACGATAAATCCTCATGTTTTATCCCATTTTTTCCCATTTTTTTCCCATTTTTTCCTCATTTTTCCCCATTTCTCCTCTCTCCCCAGTGCTGAGCACCCGCTTGGACCCGCCCAAACCCAGAAAACTCCATCTTTTTCTCCACAAATGACGAAATCCCAGATTTCCTTCCCGGGACCGCCGCAAACGACAAATCCTCACGGTTTTCCCCATTTTTCTCTGTTTTTCCTCATTTCCCCCATTCTTCCTCTCTCCCCAGTGCTCAGCATCTGCTTGGAGCCTCCCAAACCCAGAAAACTCCATCTTTTTCTCCACAAACGACGAACTCCTAGATTTCCTTCCCGGGACCGCCGCAAACGACAAATCCTCACGGTTTTCCCCATTTTTCTCTGTTTTTCCTCATTTCCCCCATTCTTCCTCTCTCCCCAGTGCTCAGCATCCGCTTGGACCCGCCCAAACCCAGAAAACTCCATCATTTTCTCCACAAACGACGAACTCCTAGATTTCCTTCCCGGGACCGCCGCAAACGACAAATCCTCACGGTTTTCCCCATTTTTCTCTGTTTTTCCTCATTTCCCCCATTCTTCCTCTCTCCCCAGTGCTCAGCATCCGCTTGGACCCGCCCAAACCCAGAAAACTCCATCATTTTCTCCACAAACGACGAAATCCTAGATTTCCTTCCCGGAACCACCGCAAAAGACAAATCCTTGCGGTTTTTCCCATTTTTTCTCGTTTTTTTCTCAGTTCCCCCCATTTTCCTCTCTCCCCAGTGCNGAGGAAGAGCAGCAGAAGGAGGAGGAGGAGGAGGAGGAGGAGGAGGAGGAAGAGCGGGCGCGGGCGCGGCGGCAGCGGCATCAGGTGGCTGTCCCAATGACAATAGCATTGAGCACTCTGACTACAGGGCCAAGCTGTCCCAGATCCGGCAGATTTACCACTCTGAGCTAGAGAAATATGAACAGGTGATCTTTCCGCACGCCGGAGTCCTTGTCCTTGTCGCTTTCTTTCGGGGCGCGATTCCCTCCTTCCCGCGGTGTTGTTTTCATCCCCTCATCGTGGTGGGTTGGTTTTGTTTTGGGGCAGGGAGAGGTCGGAGGAAGAGCAGGGCGTCGGCGGTGTGAGGGGAGCGGATGGAAAAGCGGAAGTTTTCCTGCTGGTCGTGGAGGGGAGCAAAAGGAAAAATTAAATTTCTCGTGGTCTTGGAGGGAGATCGAAAAAAGACCAGGATTTTGTTATTGGTGGAGGGAAATCAAATTAAAAACCAAATTTCTCCTTGTCTTGGAGGGAGATCAAAGAAAGATCGGGAATTCGCTGTTTGTGGAGGGAAATCGAGTAAAAAAATCAGGATTTTATTGTTGTCCGTGGAGGGAAATTAAAGAAAAAAATCAAAGGAAATTAAAGAAAAAAATCAAAGTTCTCATTAACTTGGAGGGAGATCACAAAAAGATCAGGAATTTGCTGTTTGTGGAGGGAAAATGGGTAAAAAATTAGGATTTTACTGTTCACCATGGAAGGAAGTGAAGTAAAAAATCGAATTTCTTGTTAACTTGGAGGGAGATCGGAAAAAAAGATCAGGGTTTTGTTATTGGTGGAGGTAAATCAGATAAAAAATCAAATTTCAAATTAGCTGTAGAAGGGAGATCAAAAAAAGATCAGGATTTTGTTATTGGTGGAGGGAAATCAAATGAAAAATCAAATTTCTCGTGGTCTTGGAGGGAGATCGAAAAAAGACCAGGATTTTGTTATTGGTGGAGGGAAATCAAATGAAAAATCAAATTTCTCGTGGTCTTGGAGGGAGATCGAAAAAAGACCAGGATTTTGTTATTGGTGGAGGGAAATCAAATGAAAAATCAAATTTCTCGTGGTCTTGGAGGGAGATCGAAAAAAGACCAGGATTTTGTTATTGGTGGAGGGAAATCAAATGAAAAATCAAATTTCTCATTAACTTGGAGGGAGATCAAAAAAAAAGATCAGGGTTTTGTTACTGGTGGAGGGAAATCAAATTAAAAATCAAATTTCTCCTTGTCTTGGAGGGAGATTGAAAAAAAAAATGATTGGGAATTCGGTGTTTGTGGAGGGAAATCAGATAAAAAAATTAGGATTTCTCGTGGTCTTGGAGGGAGATCGGAAAAAGAGATCAGGAATTTGGTGTTGGTGGAGGGAAATCAAATAAAAATCAGATTTCTCATTAACTTGGAGGGAGATCCAAAAAAGAAATCAGGAATTCGCTGTTTGTGGAGGGAAAATAGGTAAAAAATTAGAATTTTACTGTTCACCATGGAGGGAAGTGAAGTAAAAAATCAAATTTCTCGTGGTCTTGGAGGGAGATCGAAAAAAAGATCTGGAATTTGCTGTTGGTGGAGGGAAATCAAATAAAAATCAAATTTCTCATTAACTTGGAGGGAGATCGAGAAAAAGATCAGGAATTTGTTATTGGTGGAGGGAAATCAAATAAAAAATCAAATTTCTCATTATCCTGGAGGGAGATCAAAAAAAAGATCAGGAATTTGTTATTTGTGGGGGGAAATCGGATAAAAAAATTAGAGTTTTACTGTTGTCCGTGGAGGGAAATTAAGTAAAAATCAAAGGAAATCAAATAAAAAATCAAATTTCTCTTTGTCTTGGAGAGAGATCGAAAAAGAGATCAGGAATTTGCTGTTTGTGGAAGGAAATTAAAGAAAAAATCAAAGGAAAGTAAAGAAAAAAATCAAAGTTCTCATTAACTTGGAGGGAGATCAAAAGAAAAAGATCAGGAATTTCTCATCCGCGGAGGAAAATCAAATTAAAAAATCAAGAAATTTCTTGTTATCTTAGAGGGGCTTTAAATGAAAAAACCCAGCGGTTTCTTGTTACCTATGAGGGCAATCAAATAAAAAAATCAGGAATTTCTCGTTGTCCACGAAGGAACATTAAAAAAAAAAAAAATCAGGAATTTCTCATTATTTGTGGAGGGACATCAAATTAAAAATTGGAATTTCTGGTTTTCTATGGAGGGACATCAAAGGAAAAATCAAGAATTTCTCGTTGCCCGCGTTGATGAAATCCCCATTTTTCATAAACCCAGCCGCGGAATTTTGGGGTGGAATTCCAGGCCAGGGATTGGATTTGTGGGTCGTTTTCCCACATTTTGAGGCTATAATCCCATTTTTTGGGGGAAATTTTCCCACTCAAATTCCATTTTTGGGGGCGTTCTCAGGCTATAATCCCATTTTTTGGGGCCGTTTTCGGACTGTCATTCCATTTCTTCGGGGTGTTCTCAGGCTAAAATTCCATATTTTTGGGAATTCCCGCATTTTTCGCATTATAATTCCATTTTTGGGGGGAATTTTCCCACCCAAATTCCATTTTTGGGGGCGTTCTCAGGCTATAATCCCATTTTTTGGGGGAAATTTTCCCACTCAAATTCCATTTTTGGGGGCGTTCCCGGGTTATAATCCCTTTTTGGGGGTTTTCCCTACATTTTGACTCTACGACATTTTTTTTTTACTTGTTTTCCCCCACATTTTGAGCCTATAACCCCATTTTTTGGGTTGTTTTGAGGCCATAATCCCATTCTTTTAGGTTTTTCCACATTTTGAAGCTGTAATTCCATTTTTGGGATGGCATTTTCAGGTTATAATCCCGTTTTTGGCCTTTTCTCCACATTTTGAGTCTATAACCCCATTTTTGGGTTATTGAGGCCATAACCCCATTTTGGGACTGCCATTTTCAGGTTATAACCCCATTTTTGGGTTATTCGAGGCCATAACCCCATTTTGGGACCGCCATTTTCAGGTTATAACCCCATTTTTGGGTTATTTGAGGCCATAACCCCATTTTGGGACAGGCATTTTCAGGTTATAACCCCATTTTTTGTGCTTTTCTCCGCATTTCCTCCAACCCCGCCCTCCCGCGCCGTTTCCCCCCACCCTGAAGCTCCGCCCCCCGTGGTTTATTTCCCGTTTTTCCCCCTAAACCCCCATATTTTTTTTGCCCCTCCCCGTGCAGGCGTGCAGCGAGTTCACGACGCACGTGCTGAACCTGCTGCGCGAGCAGAGCCGCACGCGGCCCATCGCGCCGCGCGAGATCGAGCGCATGGTCGGCATCATCCACGGCAAGTTCGGCTCCATCCAGGTGCAGCTCAAGCAGAGCACCTGCGAGGCCGTCATGATCCTGCGCTCGCGCTTCCTCGACGCCAGGTGAGGTCATATCGGGGCTGAAATGCCCCAAAACGGGGAGAAAAAATGAGTATTTTGGGTGGTTTGGGATGGGCGGTGTGGGCGTCGTTAATGGCGAGGTATTTATGTTAATACAGTCAATGTTTGTGTGTTTGATGTGGATTTATTTGTTATAAATGTCTTTGTTGTTGATAGATTTAGTATAAATTTAACATAAATATATTTCATATTAGTCTATTCAATATTTGTGTGTTTGATGTGGATTTATTTGGTATAAATGTCTTTGTTGTTGATAGATTTAGTATAAACTTTATTATTATATTTCGTATTAGTCTATTTAATATTTGTCTAACACGAATTTATAGTTTATAAATGTATTTGTTATTGATAGATTTAATATAAACCGAATTAGTATTAATATATTTCATCTTAGTCTATTTAATATTTGTCTAACACGAATTTATAGTTTATAAATGTATTTGTTATTGATAGATTTAATATAAACCGAATTAGTATTAATATATTTCATCTTAGTCTATTTAATATTTGTCTAACACGAATTTATAGTTTATAAATGTATTTGTTATTGATAGATTTAATATAAACCGAATTAGTATTAATATATTTCATCTTAGTCTATTTAATATTTGTCTAACACGAATTTATAGTTTATAAATGTATTTGTTATTGATAGATTTAATATAAACCGAATTAGTATTAATATATTTCATCTTAGTCTATTTAATATTAGTCTTTTTAACATGAATTTATATTTTATAAATGTCTTTGTTGTTGATAGATTTAATATAAACTTAATTAATATATTTTGTATTAGTCTATTTAATATTTCTGTGTTTAACATGAATTTATATTTTATAAATGTCTTTGTTGTTGATAGATTTAATATAAACTTAATATAAATATATTTCGTATTAGTCTATTCAATATTTGTGTGTTTAACAGGAATTTATATTTTATAAATGGCTTTGTTGTTGATAGATTTAATATAAACCTAATTAGTATTAATATATTTCATCTTAGTCTATTTACTATTTGTCTTTTTAACATGAATTTATATTTTATAAATGTCTTTGTTGTTGATAGATTAAATATAAACTTAATTAATATATTTTCTATTAGTCTATTTAATATTTCAGTGTTTAACATGAATTTATATTTTATAAATGGCTTTGTTGTTGATAGATTTAATATAAACCTAATTAGTATTAATATATTTCATCTTAGTCTATTTACTATTTGTCTTTTTAACATGAATTTATATTTTATAAATGTCTTTGTTGTTGATAGATTAAATATAAACTTAATTAATATATTTTCTATTAGTCTATTTAATATTTCAGTGTTTAACATGAATTTATATTTTATAAATGGCTTTGTTGTTGATAGATTTAATATAAACCTAATTAGTATTAATATATTTCATCTTAGTCTATTTACTATTTGTCTTTTTAACATGAATTTATATTTTATAAATGTCTTTGTTGTTGATAGATTAAATATAAACTTAATTAATATATTTTCTATTAGTCTATTTAATATTTCAGTGTTTAACATGAATTTATATTTTATAAATGGCTTTGTTGTTGATAGATTTAATATAAACCTAATTAGTATTAATATATTTCATCTTAGTCTACTTAATATTCGTCTTTGATATTGATAGATTTAATGTAAAGTTAATATAAATATATTTTCTATTAGTCTATTTAATGTTTGTGTGTTTAACAGGAATTTATATTTTATAAATGTCTGTTGTTGATAGATTTCATATTAACGTGTATAATACAAACATATTTAATATAAGTGTATTTCATATTGATATACTGAATGTTAAATAATATTTAATAGTAATGTGTTTATTATTAACAGATATTAGCATAATTAGTATAAGTATATTTAATGTTATTAAATGTTTGTGTGTTTAACAGGAATGTATTTATTATAAATATTTTTGTTGAGAGGTTTCATATTAATGTGTAATATAAACATACTTAATATAAATGTATTCCATATTAATATAGTAAATGTAACAGCAAAATATTTAATGTTAACATATATAAGCATATTTAATATAAAGATATTTAATGTTACTAGAGCAAATATTTGTGCATTTAACATAAATGTATTTATTATAAATGTGTTGTGGATTTAATATTAACATGTTTAGTATAAACACACTTAATATAAATGTATTTTGCATTAATATATTTAATACTAACAGTAATACATTTAATATTAGCATGTTTAATATTACCATATTTAATATTAGTATATATAAAACAAGTGCATTATAATACAATTATAATATATAATACATGTATCTAATATTAATACATTTAATGTAAAAATAATATATTTAATATTCATGTCTTTAAGATTCATGTGTTTAATCATCTATTTAGCATTAACAAATTCAACAGCAACTTAATTAATAGCCATGCATTTAATTTTAATATATATAACACTAATATATTTAACACCAAGAAATTGATATTATATTTAATAGTCATATCCTTAAAACCTTTATATTTAATATTTAATATCCACTTATATAACATCGGATAATTTCCCATGAATATATTTAACATTATTTAACAGCACATTTATCACTGATATATTTAACATTATTTAACAATATATTTATCATCAATATATTTAACCTTATTTAACAGTACATTTATCATCGCTATATTTAACATTATTTAACAATATATTAATCATTGATACATTTATCATTATTTAACAGTATTTATTATTGATATAATGAACGTTACTTAACAGTATATTAATCATTGATATATTTAACGTTATTTAACAATATATTAACAATTGATTTATTGAACATTATTTCCCAGTATGTTTATCACCGCTACATTTTATTCAGCATTAACCCCCCAGGTGCCTCCCCTCCCCCGTTCAACCCCCAATAACCGCATTTTTTGGCCGTTTTTAGGCGGAAACGGCGCAATTTCAGCAAGCAGGCCACCGAGGTGCTGAATGAATATTTTTATTCGCACCTGAGCAACCCCTACCCCAGCGAGGAGGCCAAGGAGGAGCTGGCGCGGAGGGGCGGCATCAGCGTCTCCCAGGTGGGGCCAATTCCCGCCATTTCGGGCAAATTTTGATCCCGCGCGCACAAAAATTTATCGTTTTTGGAATCGTTTATTAGCGGCGGTTCTCGGTGCGGCTGCGATTCCGGTTCCTGCTGGGAACGGGGGGTTCTTTCTGGAATTCCCGGTGAAATTGGGAGGGAAATTCTGAGATTCTCACTGAGATCCCCGTGGAAATTATCAGGGAAATTCTGAATTTTCTGCGGAAATTATCAGGGAGATTCTGAAATTCCCGTGGAGATCATCAGGGGAATTCGGAAATTTCTGTTGAAATTGTCAGTGAGAAGTTCCGAAAAGCTCAATGAAATTCCTGCTTAAATTCTCGTNCTGCTGAAATTATCAGTGAAATTCCAAATTTCCCCCTGAAATTCCTGTTGAAATTATCAGGGAAATTCTGAAATTCCTGTTGAAATTATCAGTGAAAAAATGCCGAAATTCTCAGTGAAATTCCTGCTGAAATTCTTACGGAAATTCCTGCTGAAATTATCAGTGAAATTTGGAAATTTCTGTTGAAATTATCAGGGAAATTCTGAAATTCCCACTGAAATTCCTGCCGAAATTATCAGGGAAAAATTCTGAAATTCTCAATGAAATTCTTATTTAAATTCTCTTGGAAATTCCCGCTGAAATTATCAGGGAAATTCAGAAATTCTCACTGAAATTCCCATTGAAATTATCAGGGAAATTCTGAAATCCCTGCTGAAATTATCCAGGAAATTCCGAAATTCTCAATGAAATTCCTGCTTGAATTCTCTTGGAAATCCCTGCTGAAATTAGCAGTGAAATTTGGAAATTCCCACTGAAATTCCCATTGAAATTATCAGGGAAATTCTGAAATTCCTGCTGAAATTATCCGTGAAATTCCGAAATTCTCACTGAAATTCCCATTGAAATTATCAGAGAAATTCGGAAATTGGGAAATTTCTGTTGAAATTATCCGCGAAAAATTCCGAAATTCTCAAAGAAATTCTTATTTGAATTATCTTGGAAATTCTGGCTGACATTATCAGGGAAATTCTGAAATTCCCCCAGAAATTCCCGTGGAAATTATCAGGGAAATTTGGAAATTCCTGCTGAAAATATCAATGAAAAATTGCGAAATTTTCAATGAAATTCTTGTTTAAATTCTCATGGAAATTCCCGCTGAAATTATCAAGGAAATTCGGAAATTTCTGTTGAAATAATCAATGAAAATTCCAAAATTCTCACTGAAATTCCTGCTGAAATTCTCTCGGAAATTCCGGCTGAAATTATCAGGGAAATTCCAAAATTCCCACTGAAATTCCCGTTGAAATTTTGAATTCCATTCTTTTTGAAATTTTGTGAAGTTCTCATTGAAATTCTTGTTAGAATTCCTCAGTGAAATCCTCAAATTCTTTCTCCATTTCCCGTGAAAATGACGAGTTAAATTTCCACCAAAAATTCTTCAACTCCCTCTGAAATTCCTGCGGAGATCCCGAAATTCTTTGCAATGAGCAGCGAAATTCCCACGGAAATTCTGAAATTCCGGTGGAAATTGGGAGCGAAATTCCTACTTCAATTCTTAAAATTCTCTCGACCCTGGAAAATTCCAAATATTGAGGGGAAAAGACCGTTTTGAGGCAGGAAAATTCCAAATATTGCGGGGAAAAGACATTTTTGAGCCGGGAAAATTCCAAATATTGTGTGTTTTGCCCGGATTTTGTGTCCTGCCCAGGTTTCCAACTGGTTTGGGAACAAACGCATCCGCTACAAGAAGAACATGGGCAAGTTCCAGGAGGAGGCCAACATCTACGCGGCCAAAAGCGCCGTGGACGCCGCCGCCGCCGCCGTGGCCCAGGGCAACCACGGAGATTCCCCTTCCCCGCCAAACTCGGGTGAGCCGGGCCTGCCAAATTCCCAGTCAGCCCTTGGGGTAATTAATGACGCGGGATTCTGGCGGTCAAAACCATTGTGGGGTTTGTTTTCCTTTTTGTTTCCATTTTTTTCCTATTTATTTCTGGGGTTTT